>JAQHRD010000021.1:0-287634 GCA_029168975.1 Purpureocillium lavendulum
GCCTCCCATTGAAGCGCGCCCAGTCGACAACGGCTTGCATATTGAGGCTCCACCGATTTCGGTTGAGGGCGTTATGGCGCGCAGGCGTTACTGAAGGTAATATCAGAGCGGTCGACCAGTTTGTATTCAGCAGATCAAGATCCTGCCATGTCTGGGTGCCGTGTCGCACTCGGTCCAGAAGAGCGCGTAGCTCAGGGTCGTCTCGTGCACGGATCTGTTCGTTCGAGAAGAACCACAGTCTTGAACATCAGCCAGAGGCTGAAGCCGCGGTGATGGGCAACGGTGGCTTGGCTCAGACGGGCGGAGGCAGGATTCGCCACCCGGTCTACGAGAAGACTCGTCTCACGTACTGGGGCGAATTGATAAAAGTCGCCCATTAAGAGGACCACAGGAATACCGCCAAAGGGTTTGTCTGGGCAGTCGCGGAGCGACTGGAGACGACAGCTGGCCTCGTACAGAGTAGTGCTCCGAGCATGCTAACTTCGTCGATCACAAGTACCAGCTTCTGCTTCCACACAAACTTCTTGGCCTCGAGAAAAGTGGTATTCGTTTGTCCGGGGCGCGGTGGGTATCCAGGTCCACAGGCGGAATGCAAGGTCGTGCCGCCAATCTGTGCCGCTGCGCTCCCCGAGGTTCCGGTGATCTGGAGAAGATGTGCTTGGCCCCTCGCCGAAAAGACCCATTTCAGGGCGCTCGATCACCCCTCGATTTGCCTGTCCCGCCAGGGCCTCCGGTGTATTGGAGATGTTGACCGGCCCGGTCCGGATCTGCGGAAGACTTGTCCAGGAATCTGCACACTAGCTGAAGGGCCATGGTCTGCAGAGAGTTGAGGGTATGCTGCGAGGCCGGCAAGACGGCTAGATTCCGTGAAGCAACTTGCCATGTCAATATCGGACAAGCATTCGTGGACCCTGTGTAACTATGTCTTGACTTCCTCGATGCAGCAGCGGAATGTCCGTTGTCGTAGTGCTGGGCAAGCATATCATCGATGTCGGCATTGGGCGAGTGACGTGTGCCACCTTGTGGACCTGTCTCCATCTCGTCTAGCATGCGGAGGTGAAGCATCTCCTGAGCCTTTGCGGCAGCCTGAACATCCTCTACAGAAAGGGTCTCACATTGGCATAGGGGAGCGCCCTGAGCGCGGCGGATCTGTCGATAGAAGCCTTCGGGACGCTGCAGAAATGGATTATCACCCAACGCCGAATACTCTTCGCGCAGGTCGCGAATGAAATTCGTCAAGACTGGCGAGCCTCTCGTGACGTCGGTGTCTCTCACCGCGTTGTGCAGAGTGCGGAGCAGAGCCGCAAAATTTTGGTGATGCTCAGCGACTGTTGCACGCTGTTCGCCGTCGTCCTCCTCATCAAGGGGAAAGTCTACGTCGACCGTGTCATCGCCCTCTGATCGGCTGGCCAGAGCTTTGCGTCTTTGCGCGCGTCCTCGGCGGACTTGGTAAGAAGGGAGATGTTCGACACGTGAAAGCGCAGCCTACGACAGAGAGACGCTTCGTGCCCGAGCCATAAATCGGCGATATCGCCTTGCATGGTGGGAAGGAAGCGCTCCCACGGCACGAACAGAGCCAGATGGAGAACGGAGTTTCTGCTGTGCATGTGAGAGGGGAGGCTTGGATTCACCAGTGCGGACGAGCAGCATACCGTCTGAAATATACCGGGTGCTCGTCTCGGTGGTCGTCACTGATGAAACCTTGGAAGATCGGCACGGCGTACTCGTGAGGTCGGCGGAGCTTCTGAAACCAGTTGCAGGACTCTGGAGAGGGCACCTCGAGGGAGATGTGGTTGCCATCCTCGTCCCGGCCACGGTTGCGGACGAGAGTAACCATGGACATGTAGTCGTAGAGGCAAATGTCTCGCAGGACCCGGCCTCTGTAGGCGTAAGCATCCAAACACAATAGGGTCCTGCCCCCTCCCTCAGCTGCACCGTCTCCGGTGGCTCCTCGCCTCCGTTTCCGCGCCGGCCTCGGAGCGGAGTGTTTCCATCTCCGAAAGATCGCCCAGTACAGTGCGTTCAGGTTTAGGAAGGACCAGTGCGGGACGTTGGTGAAGTCCGTCTCGTAGCCGAGCATGTGGTAGCATACCTCCACGGCCGACAGCTGTCTCTCAGAAAATATCCGATTCGCCACCCTCATCAGAAACTGACGACTCTGGTTCAGGACAGCAGGCCTCTGGGCGGCCGGGTTGGCTGGTGCTGATGCGTCACGCCTCGACTCGGCATCTTCGCGAAGCTGTCGGAAGACCTCGGCCGCGTGGGCGATTCGTCTCCACATTGGCGTGTCCAACTTCGTGGCGTAGTTGGTGATGTAAAACACCATGGCCAGTCCCTTGGCCCTCGTCAAGATCATCGATACGTCGTGGTTGTGCCGGAGGCCGACCGCCATCGCTTTGTTATACCGGTTGACGAGCGGATGGTTGCGACGGATGGCGAGCAGGCCGTCGTCGCTCAGCCCAGTCGCATCGACAATCTTCCAAGGCGCTTTGAACCGGCAGGCCGTTCGCCTGTAATTGTCCGCGTCGTGGTCGGTGAGGCCCTTCAGGGAATACTTGATGCATGTGTAGGTATGGGAATGGACCTGGCAACAATGTGCGATGAAGTTGGCCTCAGCGTCAAAGGCCGCAGACAGGGCCTCAGTGTCGTTCATCATCCCTTCGACGGGGTGGATTGGCTTCCGCTCTTGGCGAATAGCCTTTCCAGCGTCCTCATCCAAGCACTCATGGAAGACCGAGTCCACGTAGCGCACCACCCGGTCGCGGTATTCTTCTTCTCGAGGGTCGGCGATGTCGTCGACCAGCGACGGCAACTCCATGTTGCCGTGCAACCACAGGAGTCCGTGCAGGTGCAGGCTGCCACGATCGTTCGTCTCCACTGTCGCATAGTAATGGCTGACCTTGCCAAAGACTGACTGATTGCCTGCTCTGACGTACTTTTCGAAGAAAAGACTGATTTCTCTGTGGAAGAAGATGGCGGAGCTGACCGGGTCCATGGTGCTGAGGGCGATCCCATCGTACCTTGCCCGTAGGTCCGCCAACAGGTCCTTCGCCGTTTCGTAGTCGTGCAGCCTATGGATGGCGAGCTTCATCTTGACTGGATTGTTGATGTCGTTGGGGTTGATGGTGATCCAAATCACAGGCGTACCAGCCCAGATGTCGATTGCCTGTATCTTCCTGCGCATGAGCAGTCGCGTTTCGTTGGAGAGCGGCTGTGCGTGGCCGAAGATGGACAATTCGCGGAGCAGGAAGGCCACATCGGCGTCCTGCGTCTTTCTAGTTTCGCGCATCTCGTCTTCGGCTTTCTTCAGCCGGTCCTCAGTCATGGTTCCGTAAACCTGTTCAACCCTCTCGAAGGAGCCCTTGGTCGTGCGCACCATACTGATGTGGCGGTTAGAAGAGCGGAGGAGGATGTTGAAGACCAGGAAACAAAAGACGGGATGGGTGGCAAACCGCCCTCCATGGCGCTGCAGCACGTATCTGGCCCAGTAGCTGAGCGAGTGGTTTGAGCGGCACTCGACGGCCGCAGGAGCTTGCTGTTGCTCGCCGTGCGGCACGTGCGGCGCCTTTGGGCCGCCTCTTCCCCAGGGGAAAAGCTTCGGAAAGGTGCGCGGGAAGAAGTCCTCATGCAGACTGTCCGCGAAGTCGGCGCCTCGTTCTACGAGTATGAACGGCTGCCCTCCAGCTCCTTGGAGGCGCATGGCGCAGCGCTCGGCCTCATCGGCACCTCGGGTCCGATTCGTCCCGATAGCGCCTACTAGGAATGAAAGCTTGTCGGCCTCCTCGAAAGCCGCCGGCCCATCAAGGGGGAACATTCCGGATGACGTTGTCTCGAGAATAACTTCACTTTCGCCGCCGGCATCCTCTGGACCTGGGATGCTTGTGCGAGGGTCATCCGACAAAGGCGGGCCTAGTTCGCTCGGCAGAGTGCCATCGTCGGGAAGGTTGGAGTTGTGATCGGCCTGAGCTTGCGCCGAGGCCACAATCTCTTCGATGCTCGTGAAGCGATTTTCTTCCAAGCCTCGATCAGTATCTGGGACTATGTGGTCTGTCTGCGCCTTCTCGGCAACGGACGGCTCTTCCCGCTGCATGCTGGCCATGACGGGGATAGGGACATGGGAGCCGTCTGCGTACTGCCATCCATCTATCTCGCCGTGGTCGATCGTGATGTGCTCGTAGAGCGGATTGTTCTTCTGGAGCCATGTCAGGGCGGCCCTCACGCGGGACTTGCGCACTTGGAGAAGGTGGCCAACGTCGGCAGCGCCGGGTTTGCTGGAGCCGCTCCAAGAGACGTGGATGTTCTCGATGGTTTCCAAAAGGGGATGAGGGAGGACCGTGGCAACGAGGTCCTCGACCTTGTTCGGAAAGACGACAATGTGGCCCTTGACGTGCTTCCTGTAGCTGAGACCAGACGGGGTCTTGTTGTCGACGGTGAACTTTGTGATGTAGCCGAAAGGTACCTGTAGAGCAATCAGTCTCTCCTCAAGAGGGGAGAGGCCGTCGAGTTCTTCGGGATACCGGTGCTCGCATCCAATGTGCATGTTGTTGACGGCACAGGCCTTCGGCAGCCTGCCCTTCTTCAAAGCAGCGGAGCACTCGTGGCAAACCCTAGCCTCGGCGTCGTCGCCAGCGGGGAAACATTCTGTGCACTTCTGGAGCGCCGTCGTGGCCCGCAGTAAGGAGGGAGCCAGGCGCGTCCTCCAGCGGATCGTGGTGAGCTCGGACGGGGCCTGCTTCCTGTAGCAAAAGCTGCAGTGCGAAATCGGCAAGGCCCATTCATCTGTGAATGCCTGGTGAAAGGACTTCGCGGTCTCTACCTGGAGGGCCAGCGGGATCTCTTTGCACCAAGATCTTGTTACCGATTCCTTCTCCTTGTCGCGAAAACGCAACTCATGGTATCGTAGAATGGCCTCGAGGGACTCCCGTTGGAGCGCGGCGGTCTCCTGCGACAGCCTCGGTCTCTTCCGGTGTCGGTCCGGCCTCGTTGGCGGCGGAGTGAGAAGTCCTTCCGGCTGCTGCTCCGTGACGCGTTTCCGGGAGGGTGGGGTGCGTGGGACTGGCGACACCGGCAGCGGAGCTCGTTGATGCATCGGAGTGCCTGTCGGGAGTTGCCAGTGGCAGGGTCAGCGCCGTGTCCTGGAGTCCTTGTCGGCCCAGCTCACCGGCCTCTTCAGCTCGTAGTCTTGCGGCTCGCACCCGCGAACGTTCCTCCGCATGTTGCCGATCGATGGTCGCAATCGTACGCCTGAGTTCATCCTCCGGAACCGTAACCGGATGTTGTTGAGGTGGACGTCGTCGGCTGTTCCGGCGTTCTAGGTCTTCTAAAGTACGTCGTACTTCATCAGGGGAGACTCTGATCGGCTCTCGGCGGGCTCTGTTCTGGATGCGTTGGCTATCAAGATCCTCCAGCGTGCGGCGGATTTCCTCGATCGGAACCCTGACCTGCTCCCGGCGGGGCATCGTCGAGGATTGTCGTTGAAGGACCTGGGAAGGGGGGAATGGAAAGAGGGACGTAGTGATGGACGGAAACGAAGCGGCCGTGGGTGGTACCGAGCATGGTCACACGAGGGCTGGCTAGAAGATGGCTTTGACGCAGGCCACTTCGCGGGCGCCGCGACACTCCGATGCTGTCTCAGGGTTCAGAAACCACCATCGCATCGCATCGCGGCGGCCGTCGTCCCAACGGGTCGTCTACAATAGTCATGGCGGCCCCCCCCCCCCCGCCCCCCCTCGCTGGCTCGGCAGCCACGTACGAGAATCAGACTTCACATCGGTGTGGTTAGTGTCACTCTCAGGGATTCCCCACGGCACATTTCGCTGCGGTAGGGAGATCTGGCGGTCTGAGCATGTGGGCGAGGCGATGATGATGAAGCAGGAGCGGTGAAGGGTAAGGGGTGAGAATGGACGAAAAGGCTGTGGCGCAAGGGTGGGCGCAGACGGGTGGCTTAGAAGGCACGGATCGTCTCCTGGCCCGTGCGTTGGAGGAAGAGGGCGCGGAAGGAAGAACCTTCGGAACCTTCCGTTCCGAAGGCAGAACGGAAGGCAAACAGGAGACCGGTCCCTACGTGCCCGCCATCAAACCTTCGGAACGGGCCTTTCAGTTTGTCGGTTTGGAGGTGGATAATCGCTTTCGAAATGTCGCTGGCATTGCAGTTGTGGCTGGTGAGGGCACGGACCACCGGAGGTCTCGAGGATCCACTCAGCCGCCGACCAATGAATTCCTCTCAACGCCCCAACTTAACGGCGCGATTTGAGGTAACTTAAACCGCCATTGAGAATTCTTCAGTGAATGTCCTTGAGCAGTACGAAAAAGTTAGGCAGTAGGCATCATGCCGAACTGCGTGCTGCTGGGTGCCACATGGCATCGATCAAAAGGGATACCATGGTGCCGAGCACGAGCCTGCATTTTCACACGATGGCATGGCCCGGTAACCAAGTGCTTCACAGATTGTCAGACAATTGGCTCCACAGGGATCACACCTGGCATCGTGGCAATTGATGAGAATTATCTTGAAGAGCTATCTGTAAGCGCACGACAGTGCGCTGCTCTTTATACACAAAGGAAAGATTTGCTTTGTGGTGCAGAGTACCTGTAATTGAAGCTGGTGTTCCGACATATGCAACCAGTGTTTGAGCTTTGACCTCAACGAAGTCAAAGCACAACGCATGCAGGCGCTCGACCTTAATACACGGATTATAGCATCGGCTTCCGCGGACAAATATTCTGAGTGCAGATGTTATGCAACATAAGGCTGGTTCTCTGTGCGACACAGATCTTGGATCTCGTAAATCCGTTTCGTTTCGAAGGCCAGCTTGTTGAGCCTCTGCATCGCATTTACCATATTCTGGTCCAGTTTGTTACCAATGAAGTCCTGGGGCCGCACAGGGCTGAGAAGCCTAATGCCTCGAAGGGTCGTAGCCCTGGACAACTGCACGTAAAGACTGGTAAAATCGCACTTGGAGGGGTCGCCATTGGTCACGCGATTTCCTCGCAGTTCCAAGAGTACCTCGGGAAACGTTTTCGACTGCGATTTATAATCGGTGAGAACAAAGGCCGGAACAACCGGGAGGCCTCGTCGAGCGCACTTTGTTGACAAGAACTTGAAGCGGGAATCACTGGGTTCAAGAACGTGCGAGATAGGGCGGACGAGCACCATTTTCGGAGGGAGGACGGGGACTGCCAAGGTCGCCGTGTCGTTCGAGTGTAATAAGATGGCTAGCGGTGGACCGAAGTGTATGGTGACGTCGTCCGCGAGATGGTATCCTGGGTATTTCGGGTCGGTGATGATGTCTGCCGCGGCAAATTCCGCCCCATTGACAACTTTCAACCCAGTGTATATATTCTTGTTGACAACAACAGGCATCCCTTGAGCATAGAAGAAGATGCCAGGGACTTTGCATTTGGAGTCATCCCCTTGCTCGATCGCCTGTGCGATCTCATATTGGGACAGGCCGGCTCTCCTCCAGGTGTGGGTTGAGACGAAGACGGAGATGTGCCTCCCATTGAAGCGCGCCCAGTCGACAACGGCTTGCATATTGAGGCTCCACCGATTTCGGTTGAGGGGCGTTATGGCGCGCAGGCCGTTACTGAAGGTAATATCAGAGCGGTCGACCAGTTTTGTATTCAGCAGATCAAGATCCTGCCATGTCTGGGTGCCGTGTCGCACTCGGTCCAGAAGAGCGCGTAGCTCAGGGTCGTCTCGTGCACGGATCTGTTCGTCGAGAAGAACCACAGTCTTGAACATCAGCCAGAGGCTGAAGCCGCGGTGATGGGCAACGGTGGCTTGGCTCAGACGGGCGGAGGCAGGATTCGCCACCCGGTCTACGAGAAGACTCGTCTCACGTACTGGGGCGAATTGATAAAAGTCGCCCATTAAGAGGACCACAGGAATACCGCCAAAGGGTTTGTCTGGGCAGTCGCGGAGCGACTGGAGACGACAGCTGGCCTCGTACAGAGTAGTGCCTCCGAGCATGCTAACTTCGTCGATCACAAGTACCAGCTTCTGCTTCCACACAAACTTCTTGGCCTCCGAGAAAAGTGGTATTCGTTTGTCCGGGGCGCGGTGGGTATCCAGTCCACAGGCGGAATGCAAGGTCGTGCCGCCAATCTGTGCCGCTGCGCTCCCCGAGGTTCCGGTGATCTGGAGAAGATGTGCTTGGCCCCTCGCCGAAAAGACCCATTTCAGGGCCTCGATCACCCTCGATTTGCCTGTCCCGCCAGGGCCTCCGGTGTATTGGAGATGTTGACCGGCCCGGTCCGGATCTGCGGAAGACTTGTCCAGGAATCTGCACACTAGCTGAAGGGCCATGGTCTGCAGAGAGTTGAGGGTATGCTGCGAGGCGGCAAGACGGCCTAATTCCGTGAAGCAACTTGCCATGTCAATATCGACAAGCATTCGTGGACCCTGTGTAACTATGTCTTGACTTCCTCGATGCAGCAGCGGAATGTCCGTGTCGTAGTGCTGGGCAAGCATATCATCGATGTCGGCATTGGGCGAGTGACGTGTGCCACCTTGTGGACCTGTCTCCATCTCGTCTAGCATGCGGAGGTGAAGCATCTCCTGAGCCTTTGCGGCAGCCTGAACATCCTCTACAGAAAGGGTCTCACATTGGCATAGGGGAGCGCCCTGAGCGCGGCGGATCTGTCGATAGAAGCCTTCGGGACGCTGCAGAAATGGATTATCACCCAACGCCGAATACTCTTCGCGCAGGTCGCGAATGAAATTCGTCAAGACTGGCGAGCCTCTCGTGACGTCGGTGTCTCTCACCGCGTTGTGCAGAGTGCGGAGCAGAGCCGCAAAATTTTGGTGATGCTCAGCGACTGTTGCACGCTGTTCGCCGTCGTCCTCCTCATCAAGGGGAAAGTCTACGTCGACCGTGTCATCGCCCTCTGATCGGCTGGCCCAGAGCTTTGCGTCTTTGCGCGCGTCCTCGGCGGACTTGGTAAGAAGGGAGATGTTCGACACGTGAAAGCGCAGCCTACGACAGAGAGACGCTTCGTGCCCGAGCCATAAATCGGCGATATCGCCTTGCATGGTGGGAAGGAAGCGCTCCCACGGCACGAACAGAGCCAGATGGAGAACGGAGTTTCTGCTGTGCATGTGAGAGGGGAGGCTTGGATTCACCAGTGCGGACGAGCAGCATACCGTCTGAAATATACCGGGTGCTCGTCTCGGTGGTCGTCACTGATGAAACCTTGGAAGATCGGCACGGCGTACTCGTGAGGTCGGCGGAGCTTCTGAAACCAGTTGCAGGACTCTGGAGAGGGCACCTCGAGGGAGATGTGGTTGCCATCCTCGTCCCGGCCACGGTTGCGGACGAGAGTAACCATGGACATGTAGTCGTAGAGGCAAATGTCTCGCAGGACCCGGCCTCTGTAGGCGTAAGCATCCAAACACAATAGGGTCCTGCCCCCTCCCTCAGCTGCACCGTCTCCGGTGGCTCCTCGCCCTCCGTTTCCGCGCCGGCCTCGGAGCGGAGGTGTTTCCATCTCCGAAAGATCGCCCAGTACAGTGCGTTCAGGTTTAGGAAGGACCAGTGCGGGACGTTGGTGAAGTCCGTCTCGTAGCCGAGCATGTGGTAGCATACCTCCACGGCCGACAGCTGTCTCTCAGAAAATATCCGATTCGCCACCCTCATCAGAAACTGACGACTCTGGTTCAGGACAGCAGGCCTCTGGGCGGCCGGGTTGGCTGGTGCTGATGCGTCACGCCTCGACTCGGCATCTTCGCGAAGCTGTCGGAAGACCTCGGCCGCGTGGGCGATTCGTCTCCACATTGGCGTGTCCAACTTCGTGGCGTAGTTGGTGATGTAAAACACCATGGCCAGTCCCTTGGCCATCGTCAAGATCATCGATACGTCGTGGTTGTGCCGGAGGCCGACCGCCATCGCTTTGTTATACCGGTTGACGAGCGGATGGTTGCGACGGATGGCGAGCAGGCCGTCGTCGCTCAGCCCAGTCGCATCGACAATCTTCCAAGGCGCTTTGAACCGGCAGGCCGTTCGCCTGTAATTGTCCGCGTCGTGGTCGGTGAGGCCCTTCAGGGAATACTTGATGCATGTGTAGGTATGGGAATGGACCTGGCAACAATGTGCGATGAAGTTGGCCTCAGCGTCAAAGGCCGCAGACAGGGCCTCAGTGTCGTTCATCATCCCTTCGACGGGGTGGATTGGCTTCCGCTCTTGGCGAATAGCCTTTCCAGCGTCCTCATCCAAGCACTCATGGAAGACCGAGTCCACGTAGCGCACCACCCGGTCGCGGTATTCTTCTTCTCGAGGGTCGGCGATGTCGTCGACCAGCGACGGCAACTCCATGTTGCCGTGCAACCACAGGAGTCCGTGCAGGTGCAGGCTGCCACGATCGTTCGTCTCCACTGTCGCATAGTAATGGCTGACCTTGCCAAAGACTGACTGATTGCCTGCTCTGACGTACTTTTCGAAGAAAAGACTGATTTCTCTGTGGAAGAAGATGGCGGAGCTGACCGGGTCCATGGTGCTGAGGGCGATCCCATCGTACCTTGCCCGTAGGTCCGCCAACAGGTCCTTCGCCGTTTCGTAGTCGTGCAGCCTATGGATGGCGAGCTTCATCTTGACTGGATTGTTGATGTCGTTGGGGTTGATGGTGATCCAAATCACAGGCGTACCAGCCCAGATGTCGATTGCCTGTATCTTCCTGCGCATGAGCAGTCGCGTTTCGTTGGAGAGCGGCTGTGCGTGGCCGAAGATGGACAATTCGCGGAGCAGGAAGGCCACATCGGCGTCCTGCGTCTTTCTAGTTTCGCGCATCTCGTCTTCGGCTTTCTTCAGCCGGTCCTCAGTCATGGTTCCGTAAACCTGTTCAACCCTCTCGAAGGAGCCCTTGGTCGTGCGCACCATACTGATGTGGCGGTTAGAAGAGCGGAGGAGGATGTTGAAGACCAGGAAACAAAAGACGGGATGGGTGGCAAACCGCCCTCCATGGCGCTGCAGCACGTATCTGGCCCAGTAGCTGAGCGAGTGGTTTGAGCGGCACTCGACGGCCGCAGGAGCTTGCTGTTGCTCGCCGTGCGGCACGTGCGGCGCCTTTGGGCCGCCTCTTCCCCAGGGGAAAAGCTTCGGAAAGGTGCGCGGGAAGAAGTCCTCATGCAGACTGTCCGCGAAGTCGGCGCCTCGTTCTACGAGTATGAACGGCTGCCCTCCAGCTCCTTGGAGGCGCATGGCGCAGCGCTCGGCCTCATCGGCACCTCGGGTCCGATTCGTCCCGATAGCGCCTACTAGGAATGAAAGCTTGTCGGCCTCCTCGAAAGCCGCCGGCCCATCAAGGGGGAACATTCCGGATGACGTTGTCTCGAGAATAACTTCACTTTCGCCGCCGGCATCCTCTGGACCTGGGATGCTTGTGCGAGGGTCATCCGACAAAGGCGGGCCTAGTTCGCTCGGCAGAGTGCCATCGTCGGGAAGGTTGGAGTTGTGATCGGCCTGAGCTTGCGCCGAGGCCACAATCTCTTCGATGCTCGTGAAGCGATTTTCTTCCAAGCCTCGATCAGTATCTGGGACTATGTGGTCTGTCTGCGCCTTCTCGGCAACGGACGGCTCTTCCCGCTGCATGCTGGCCATGACGGGGATAGGGACATGGGAGCCGTCTGCGTACTGCCATCCATCTATCTCGCCGTGGTCGATCGTGATGTGCTCGTAGAGCGGATTGTTCTTCTGGAGCCATGTCAGGGCGGCCCTCACGCGGGACTTGCGCACTTGGAGAAGGTGGCCAACGTCGGCAGCGCCGGGTTTGCTGGAGCCGCTCCAAGAGACGTGGATGTTCTCGATGGTTTCCAAAAGGGGATGAGGGAGGACCGTGGCAACGAGGTCCTCGACCTTGTTCGGAAAGACGACAATGTGGCCCTTGACGTGCTTCCTGTAGCTGAGACCAGACGGGGTCTTGTTGTCGACGGTGAACTTTGTGATGTAGCCGAAAGGTACCTGTAGAGCAATCAGTCTCTCCTCAAGAGGGGAGAGGCCGTCGAGTTCTTCGGGATACCGGTGCTCGCATCCAATGTGCATGTTGTTGACGGCACAGGCCTTCGGCAGCCTGCCCTTCTTCAAAGCAGCGGAGCACTCGTGGCAAACCCTAGCCTCGGCGTCGTCGCCAGCGGGGAAACATTCTGTGCACTTCTGGAGCGCCGTCGTGGCCCGCAGTAAGGAGGGAGCCAGGCGCGTCCTCCAGCGGATCGTGGTGAGCTCGGACGGGGCCTGCTTCCTGTAGCAAAAGCTGCAGTGCGAAATCGGCAAGGCCCATTCATCTGTGAATGCCTGGTGAAAGGACTTCGCGGTCTCTACCTGGAGGGCCAGCGGGATCTCTTTGCACCAAGATCTTGTTACCGATTCCTTCTCCTTGTCGCGAAAACGCAACTCATGGTATCGTAGAATGGCCTCGAGGGACTCCCGTTGGAGCGCGGCGGTCTCCTGCGACAGCCTCGGTCTCTTCCGGTGTCGGTCCGGCCTCGTTGGCGGCGGAGTGAGAAGTCCTTCCGGCTGCTGCTCCGTGACGCGTTTCCGGGAGGGTGGGGTGCGTGGGACTGGCGACACCGGCAGCGGAGCTCGTTGATGCATCGGAGTGCCTGTCGGGAGTTGCCAGTGGCAGGGTCAGCGCCGTGTCCTGGAGTCCTTGTCGGCCCAGCTCACCGGCCTCTTCAGCTCGTAGTCTTGCGGCTCGCACCCGCGAACGTTCCTCCGCATGTTGCCGATCGATGGTCGCAATCGTACGCCTGAGTTCATCCTCCGGAACCGTAACCGGATGTTGTTGAGGTGGACGTCGTCGGCTGTTCCGGCGTTCTAGGTCTTCTAAAGTACGTCGTACTTCATCAGGGGAGACTCTGATCGGCTCTCGGCGGGCTCTGTTCTGGATGCGTTGGCTATCAAGATCCTCCAGCGTGCGGCGGATTTCCTCGATCGGAACCCTGACCTGCTCCCGGCGGGGCATCGTCGAGGATTGTCGTTGAAGGACCTGGGAAGGGGGGAATGGAAAGAGGGACGTAGTGATGGACGGAAACGAAGCGGCCGTGGGTGGTACCGAGCATGGTCACACGAGGGCTGGCTAGAAGATGGCTTTGACGCAGGCCACTTCGCGGGCGCCGCGACACTCCGATGCTGTCTCAGGGTTCAGAAACCACCATCGCATCGCATCGCGGCGGCCGTCGTCCCAACGGGTCGTCTACAATAGTCATGGCGGCCCCCCCCCCCGCCCCCCCCTCGCTGGCTCGGCAGCCACGTACGAGAATCAGACTTCACATCGGTGTGGTTAGTGTCACTCTCAGGGATTCCCCACGGCACATTTCGCTGCGGTAGGGAGATCTGGCGGTCTGAGCATGTGGGCGAGGCGATGATGATGAAGCAGGAGCGGTGAAGGGTAAGGGGTGAGAATGGACGAAAAGGCTGTGGCGCAAGGGTGGGCGCAGACGGGTGGCTTAGAAGGCACGGATCGTCTCCTGGCCCGTGCGTTGGAGGAAGAGGGCGCGGAAGGAAGAACCTTCGGAACCTTCCGTTCCGAAGGCATACGGTAACTGCTAGCGCACCCCAAGCAACCACAGCTGGGACAGACTACGTTAACTATAAGAAGCGAGAAAATATGCCCTTGCACAGGAGTGCAGTGAGCAGTCTGCGAACGATCTTCCGGTTGGCAGACGCCAGAAAGGAGTGACTCGGCAACTTCAAGCCTGGGACGTTCCTGGACCACTCTACCGAGTCCAACACTTACAGCGACCTTGTCAAAAGGAGCACATCCCTTTCAGCATGGCTGATAACATGCGGTCCATCCCCTCGGTTCTTGACGGGCTGCAACCTGGTCAACGAAAGGTCATGTTCGCTTGTTTCAAGCGCAACCTGATCAAGGAAATGAAGGTCGCGGAGTTGGCAGATTACGTCTCCGAGCAGACAGCCTACCACCACGTCGAGGCGTCTCTCGAGCAGACCATCATCGGACTGGCTCAGAACTTCGTGGGGTCGAACAACATCAACTGCCTGGAACCAGTCGGTATGTTCGGTTCGCGAATTAATGGAGGATTGGACGCCGCCGAACCTCCTTATATCTTCACGCGTCTTTCTCCGTTCGCCCGCAAGATTTTCTCGCCGCTTGACGAGCCGAACTTGAAGTTTCAATACGTTAACAACCGCATCGAGCCTGATGTGTATGCTCCCGTCATTCCCATGGTGCTGGTGAACGGCGCCGACGGCATTGGCACGGGATGGAGCACGACGATTCCAAACTACCATCCCATTGACATCGTCAACAACTTGAAGCGACGTATGGGTCGTTTGGATCGGGATGACCAGGAGGAAAGGCCATTCGAGACGATGATGCCCTGGTTCCGAGGCTGGAAAGGTACCCCTGAGCCGGCTGGCCCGGGTCGGTACAAGTTCAACGGCATGGCCTACCAGCACAATGCAAACCCCAACAAGGTTGTCATCACTGAGCTGCCGATCCGCATGTGGACGGACGACTTCGAGGCCATGCTTGAAAAGGTCATCAGTGGCGTTGATGGCCCAAGCTGGATCAAGCACTACAAGGAGTTCAACGACTACAAGACGGTTCACTTTGAGATCATGGTCGACGAGAAGCACATGGCCAAGGTTCTTGAGGAAGGCTTGCTTGAGCGCTTCAAGCTCAATAAGCAGGTTGTCACTTCAAAGATTGTTGCCTTCGACACGAACGGCCAAATCCGCCAGTACCAGAAGGTGGAGGAGATCCTTGAGGAGTACTACAACTACCGCCTGTCCATGTATTTGGAGCGAAAGGTATTTTCTGTCCCCGAAAAGTCACTGGTGCACTATTGATTAGGTGCAGAAACACTGGCTTAGCGTCTACCATGCCGAGTGGCGGCAGTTGCAGAACCAGGCGAGATTCATCAAAGAGATCATAGACGGCGACCTGACTGTAGGAAAGAAGAAGATAGACGTCCTCGTGCGCGAACTTCGTCAGCGCAAGTACGAAGCGTTTCCGTGCCGGAAGGACAGTAAGAAGAAAGGGACCGAGGAAGAGGACGACGCCTCAGAGGGAGAGGGCGATGGAGAGGACGACGGCATCGCCCATGGTGGTGCTCGCGACTACGATTATCTGCTCTCCGTAAGAGAAACTCTTCCAACATCCATACTGGTGGCTTTCCACTTAACAAACTCAGATGCCCATCTGGTCTTTGACAGCCGAACGCCTCAACAAACTCAACGACGACATCTCCAGGAAGAAGGGGGAGCATGACGACCTTCTGGCCAAGAGCGAAAAGGACCTGTGGTGCGTTGATCTGGATGAGTTCATGGTTGAGTGGGAGCAACAGCTTGCCCTCGACGCAAAGACCCAGACCAGCATCCGTCGCGGGGGCCGACGCGTACCCCGGCAGTAATAGCAAGTATTTCCTTTGCTTAAACGATGGCGCCGGGTCTGGTGTCCGTCCAATTCGGTTGCAAGCCTCCATAAGCAGGTCCATCAGATGCACCAGAGGGTTGTCGGGTTTGAGGGAATCATCCTCCGAATAGCGAAAGGTATATCTGGCGTCGGATGGTTGTCTTTCCGAATATTGATTTCTGTCGTTTCCGGCTGCCCGGTGATAGAGAGCAGATCAGCTTCTTTCAAACCGTCAAGCCCATGAAGTCGTAGAAGAATGTTTGATGGCCGAAAATCTACATTGCCCGGTTAAACAGAGAATCAGAACACTTGCGTGAATGCCAAAGTACCTCCGTGGCAAATATCGCGGTCGTGCAACACGGCGAGTGCCCCGACCGCCTGTCGGGAAACTTCTCGAACAGCTCCGGTCGCACCGTATTTCCCGACAAGATGCTTCATGGTCCACACTATTAAGAGCGCTGATCTTGATGGCGACATATGATGGTGATTCGGCGCGCTGATCGCGGCAGAGCCACACAGTGGAATACCCGCCGTGGCCAAATTTATGGATGACTCGGTAACGGCCGTCGTACAATTGGCGTCTATCGCGTCGCTATCCCGCTCGCTGTTTTCGTCTACTTCGTCGATGTCTGAAAGATCCGCGTCGAAGTCTTCCGGGTATACTTCGCGGTCCTCATCGATGGTGAGCGCGGTCACACGGTAGTACCATGCAGGGAGCTCCGATCTGGGGCGGGCGCGACCCCGGTCGGGCGACGGAGTCCGCAGCAGCCTCATGCCCAAAGTGTGGTGCAACACTGGTCAGACCTTTGCGTTCGGAGTTCAGCACAATCGGAATTTCGAGGAGTCGGGGAGCTGCCTTGGTGATTTGTTCTGAATGAACCGGGCGGCCGAAATGATTGCGGTTGGCGCCTGAGGCAGCCGCCATCGGCTGCTACCCTGCACCGACTGACTGGAAATCTGGCAGGCGTTCGGCCAACTCTCCCCTGTAAAAATCCTGCCCTCCGTGGAGCTGTTAGCGGCTCGTTAGCCGGGACGGATTTTGCAGGCCACCCGACCGCGCTTTCGCTGCCAAGGCCATCGCGGCCCTAACAGCACAGAGGAAGACCTTAGGAGAGTTCATATTCCTCTGCGAAGCCGGTCTTGACAATTGCACTTTGGCCCATAGCTTTCCTTCGGAACCAAGGAGCTATTGGGCAGTTGGAGGGTTCGCTCTCCAATCACGGTGACCGGTTGCGGAGGTTTTTCTCCCTGAAGGCAAGCTGCGCGACGGCCTCTGATTCCTTCCGAGGGTTTTTCCCTACCGCCACTTCTCAGCCATTTCCCTTGCTTGGTTACTGGAGCATGGGACTGCGGCAGCAGTGTTGGCTGAGTGAGCGAGAGAATTCTGACCGGTGAAAACCAAGGGTTGACCATACTGCCTCATGTTTCCGCTGACGGAATGGGGGCTTCGACACGCAGCGTCTTCGAGCCGATGATATGCTGGATGGACATTTGGGAGGACTGCTGTGGGTGCCAGTCATAGTGGCTTTTTCTGGATGATCTAGCTCAGCACGTCCTGTGCCCCGTCTCGGGGACCTGAGCGACCTAAAGGTCGCTGGACGAAAAATACAAAACAAACAAACAAGCAGGCGTTCGGCGCCTTCCTCTATCATCACACTTTCTTGGCATGATGTTCTGAGCGTCTAGGCGGCGGATCTTGTTGCATCTGGACTGCTGGAAGCCCCGGCAGTAGCGGACATGAGCAGCCACGATATACGATTCATCGATAAAGGGGCAAATGACTTTGCGACACAGGCAGACATCACGTCTGAAGAGCACATAGTTGCGGTCATCCGACGTGAGCGTCCGGGCGATGGCATCATTGCCGAGGAGAGCGGCATACTAGCACCTCCCGATTCATCGAACGGTAGAGTTTGGCTCGTCGACCCGCTTTGCGGTACTGTGAACTACGCTGCCCATACACATGAGATTGCAGTGAATGTTGCACTTCAAAACAAGGTTGGTCAGCCTGTTGCGGCTGCTGTCGCCCATCCCTCTTCGGCCGAGGTGTTCTGGACTGGTGGCACCTCGGCTTACATTCGCCGAGGCGGCTTCGATGCGATGCTGGGGCTGCGGTTACCCAAGTTACTCCCGCTGGTTGAGGTCAATTTTCACGGTGCTGAGCCGCAAGGGAAGTGCATTCGGCTGGCATTCACGCACAGCTTTCGCGAGCGATTTCTCCTTCGGGTTCATTCTACCACCCTTACAGTACCATGGGTTGCAGCTGGGAGGAGAGCGGCTTATATTACTGAAGGGGATCTGAGAAATAATGTCCATTATGCGGCTGGGATTGCTGTGTGCCAATCGGCAGGATGCGTCGTCTCAGATATCGAGGGCCAACCGTTGCACTCCGGCATAGGAGGACTGCTTATCGCGGCGAATGAAGCTACTCATGCAACAATTTTGGCTATTCTACAGGCTATATGAACACGATACGGAACTACATTTATCTCCACCTCACTGAGCCCACAGGGCCATAGCTACTTCCATAGAACACTCGTTCGACACTACCTAAAGCTCGTCAGCGGTGATGTCGCCTCAGCAGATTCCTCTCACGCACTGCCTGCCCTGGTCTTGCCTCGCGACCTAGCTGCCATTCCGAACGAGATAAGCGAATATGTCGTGCACACTGCCCGACTGTGGTCGTTGGTACTGTGAGGATGATCGACGAGCAGTGCATTAAAAAGGTAAGCTCCGGTCAAGGAAGGCAATTCGCAAGCCGTGACTGACCGCACAGATTCGAGAGCCACTACAGCTATGGGTACCGAAGTGAGCCAACTTCGGTACGCCCCAAGCCCCTATTCGCCTCGTCTTGGCGTCCTCGGACACCAAAACCCGAGCTCGCCGTCCGGCACCAGGCCAGTTGTCGTGTTAACTAAGTACTTACTCGGCTTCGGCACCAGCAAATTTGGGGACCTCTCTGCGCTATCATGCGGACAGGTCCAACTTGCATGGGCGCGAGAGACACCAGATCTTAAATGCACACCCGGGTCGAAAACGCCTTCACGTGGAGAAGACTCGCACATCAAATTTGTGACGCTTTGGTGGGAAAGTCCGCTGCCCACCCACATGTTCCAATTACTGGCAATCAGACGCGTCCCAGATCGCGTGGTCGACCGCGAGGCGTTCGCAAGATCTGAAGGTTCGGGTGGTCCAATTCGACCAGCTGGACGACGTCGTGCCCACGAAGAGATTGCTGTTTAGGAAGATCACAAAAGGGTTTGACGAGAAGGGTGGTCTTTTGGCAAAAGCTCAATTACAGATTCAGGCACTGGAAGCACAATTGGCGGTCGTCAAGCCCAAAAAGAGGAAGAGGGTGGACACGAGTCCGAATTCGACGTTCGCCGACATTGAGGCGATACGGCGGGCGCAGGAGGTGGCCAATGAAGCAGAGAATGATGAATCTGATGGAACTGAGACCGAAATACCCGAAATTGGTGATGATTGTGGGATCGGAAGAGATCCTTGATACTCTTGTTGCAGCAGAACAAGAACATCTCAATGCGCAGCCAATCCGGGACAGTATGGGGGAGCTCGCTCTCGATTTCCCGATACTGACGGAAAAATTCTCGGAATGACTGCTGGGGCTTCTGCTGGAGCTTAGTTAGGCTGGCGTAAGCAGTTCGGGTTCGCCCTCGGGGGTTATTGATGTTGCTCCAAAGCCAGTCTTCCATGTTCCCCCATGACATGTTCTCATTCGCTCCCGTCGTATTTTAGGTGTAGGTTGTCGAGAAAGTCTCTCCTAAGCGTCTGGCTAAGGTGGCCAGCCGCCAGTCTGATCCTCCTCTGCTCGTTCCGATAGTGGCTGGGATGTTCTCGGAATACCCACTGGAGGGTCCCCAAGAAGGTAGACAGCTCGGCTGCAGAGTTGCCACGGAATTGCTGGATCTGGACTTGGTTTTTGTTCTTGGGCTCATAATCAGGAGAGCGTTCCCGAATCCTCTCCCGTGGTCGTGGGCTCGACTCGGGCGACCTGGATTGTCGTCGAGCCCTAGAGGTACGGCCTCTTGATGTAGCCAGGATGGCATCAAGGAGTTGCTGTATCTGTTCTCCTTGTCGTTGCGTCTGGTCCGCCCGCTGTCGCAGTTGTCGCTGGATTTCACCCAGGTCTTGCTGCGTTTCCTGAGTTCCATTCACGGTCTCTGTGGGTTCTTTCCGCGTCGCTTGTGAGCTTTTCCTTTTCTTTGCTGCCCTGGCCGCGGCAAGTTGGTCGAGACGTCTGTGCGACACGGTCTTCCGCTTGCAGGCAGCAGCTGTTGCCTTCTAGGCAGGATTGTGTTGCCTACCTTGTCTGCCCGTGACACCGGTCTCGATGAACGCCCCAACGTCAAATCCGTGTGAAAGGCCTCTAGCGAGTTGATTCAACTAGCTAGTCCCTATGCTGTTTACTATCAAGATAGAGAGGAAAGAAGGAGTCTCCTTTCCCTGAGGCATATGAAGGCGCATTATATCTTCTCAACGCGCCCCCATAGAAGGTTCTAGAATCAACTTGCCATCGGGAGTGGAAGATAGGCGGCAACCGCCGCGGTAGCCGAGCGAAAACTGTCGTTGGGATCCGTGGCGGCCGTCTGTGCATCTTTATCGTCGACGTTAGAAAGCGCGGGTGTATCGGGTTTCGGTTCCTCGTCGCCGACAGCTGTCAAGTACCTCCGCTCAGTACAGCTCGGAAAGCGGCAAGCGCGCGCTCCTTCCGTCAGGAGACTCGGACGCACCTGAAGGCCTGAAGGCTCACCCGAGTATACGATAACCTGGAGACGCGTGACAAAGAGTATGTGCTTGCAATTGAGAACTCAGAACGGAGTACGCCAGAACGACTCTTGTTCAAGAATGCTCCCTGGATCCTGGAGCGAAAGAGGAATACAACCTGTGGACGCTCCCCTGGGCCGTCGACGAGCAGACGCAGGTTGGACCAGCTGATGCGAGTTGTCCTGCAGACAACATACGAGTTGACACCGCGGGCACCGCTCCCTGCGACGCGTCGGTGGACCAAGGACCTGACGAGGTTGCGGGGCGCGTACACTTTTCGGCGGGACCAGGAAGGACGCATCGGCTCGACGGCTCGGCTTGGCCGGACCTGGAATAACGAGCCAAAGAACCTGCCAAGAGTACCATGACGCTATCAGGAAACAAAGACAACACACTGGGACGAATTTGTTGCCGGGGGCGTAAACATCTGGAAGGCGTCAAAGTATCTCAACCCTGCCAGGATATGGCGGGCGATGGGGTACCACCTTTGAGGCAGGCAGATGGTTCTACGACGGATGTGCCGACCATGCAGGGGAGCTGCTTGCCACGTTTCTTCCCGCCCTTCTGTCCAGTATCGGAACTGAAGGGGACCGCTTACAATGGGTACCAGTGCCCATGCCAGAGCTGACCCTGGAAGAGAATAGAGGATAAAGTGATGACGGCCAAGGTATGGAAAGCACCTGGAGAAGGCGGCCTGCCGGCAATGGCGTGGAAGCGGCTATGGCACATAAGAGGGTCAGAGATCAACAACTGCATCAATTGCCCCCAGTTCTTCACTCGCTGTTTCATTGTGCTTGTGCGCCTAACATTACCCCAGATAAATATCCCCAGGGAGCTCATCATTTCCCATCGTATCTCGCCGAGGAGGCTGAAAAATACCAACCTCTGATAACGCCCGTCTCGGCCACTGCTTCAGTTGTCTCCATGCAAAAAAAGGCCATTGCGGCCAGCTCACAATGTCACGTTTGGTAGGATCCTCCCTCGGCTCGTCAAACGTTTTAAGCCAGGCGACGTAGCCAAACATTGACAACCGATTTCGAATAGGCGCAAGGATGAATGCTGTAATAAACGGAAATGAAATGACTATGCAGAGATATGCAACCGGAAATGGACCGCGTGGGAGCACTCCCGCTTCTTGAAGTTTTATGTAGGCCGACCCTATGACGTAAACGATAAGACCTACAGTCAGGAGCCAGACGAAGGTGATGACTACTTGCGCCCAGAACGGATACATCGTGTACAGCGGCCTTCTGGTCAGTTGCCCGCGCCACAACGATGCATCTGACATGGAATTATTAGCGCCTGACGGGACGTAGCACAGCTCATCACAAAGGCGGATCTTATGTTTACTCACCATGCGTCATGACAATCTTCTGACGGCCTAACCACCGTTCTGCGACAAGTGAGGCGGCAGGAAGCGGGCAGATACCAGTCTTGCGTATCCATTGTTCGGCAACCAACGGGGCGTCGTATTGTACTGTCCATTGGGCGTCGCGACGACATATAATGCTAAAGCTTGCGCCTCTGCCAGCGACGCCGCGGAGTGAGCTCGTCCCGCATGCCAAATCGATGACAATGAAGTGCCCCAGGATGGGTGTTTCATGTCGCCAAACGACATCCGTGCTTTGCATCTCAACTATGTATTCCTTGCAAGCATTGTCGGCGGCACTGTCGGAATGAACCATAATGTGTACGGGAATCGCTCCGTGGGGTATGACTTGGCCCGGACCCACGACCAAGGTCAAGAAAGTATTGTTATCTCGATTTCCCCGTTCAACGGAGTAGATAACTGGACTGTTCGCGCGGTGCGACTCCAGTTTGCGAAGTACGGGCCCACTGACAAGGTTATCGCCTTTGATGTCTTCGGGAATCCAGCTCAGCTCCGGGTGTCCCTCTATGCAGACTTTTGGCCCAGTGCTGTAGAGCAGCGAAAGTGGAAGCACCTCGCATCCTTGAACCACCCGCATCAGCCTCTCCTGTTGGGGGACAGACCTCAGTTGGTATACGTCAAAGTCGAGCAAGCCCGCGAATATGAGCACGGCATCGCTAGGTCGTGTTGTAGACCGATTGATGAGCGAGTTCCAAGTCCATATAAATACGGGTGTCTTCAACATGTTTGCGAAGCGGCGGGCCCTGGGGAACCACGGATCCAGCATGATCTGTCGCTTGTGCTCCAGGAATTCTCTCCTTAGATTCAAGATCGTCGCACGTCGAATGCTTATAACCGCCCGAGCTAGAGGGGACGTGGTGCTGTCCATGGTCGGCATGAGATGCCTCAACGCCATGGACATTTCGTATGGTTTATCCATGAGCTGCATCACACAGCTCTGCACCAGCGAACCTTCCTGCAGCGTCCAACCCCTTTCCATCCAGGTACAACCGAGGATGTAGCTGGCGAACTCGTCTCCGGAGAGGCCTGCAGGGTTCCTAGCAACAGTATTTTCAAGGCCCTGGTCCAAGACGAGGGCGTTGTAGGCGCCAACAAAAATAGGCGTTATTTGTTTGATGGCTCGGAGGCGCAACGTCTGTGTCGCGTCGCTTGCTGCTGACTCAGGGCAACTAGGGATGCAGAGTGTATCCATCCAGAAGTAAATTCGTTTCGGATCGAATGACGAATGCGGCCGGCCACCACGGAAAGTCTGTGTATAAGCGAATTCGATCTCGCTCCTTAGAATAGATTGCTCATCGTATAACGGATTGTATTTCGCTTGGTACGTTTGCCGAATCTTCTCACGGAGCCATACGATTTGGCACTGAGGTAGAGCATTCTCTATGGGGTTGCCGCGGCCGTCGGACCAGACGTGTGAAACGGCAGTGTAGGTTGTGTAGGGGGTGCAACGAATGACCTTGAGATCAAGCGGACCGTCCATGCTTACTGAGATTATTGGCTTGCCTCCAGATGAAATGATGCTCGCAAGCTCGTTGTAGGAAATCTTGATGAAATCGCAGCTGCCATCACACGTCTGAGAGTCGTGACGGAATGGATAGCTGACTGTTTGGTCCATGCCGATGACGTCGTGGGCCTTGCATCTCATCACTTCGAGGCATTGTCCATGATTCTCGCCAGCCGCATTCCGTTTAACCAGACCCGCTATGCTGTTCAGTGTGAGATAATCAAATGTCTGGCACAGTTGGCGTGCACGAAAGGGACACCAGCCGTTGTCCTCAAAAATCCGTAGTAAAACGCGGGCGGAAGGCCCGCCACTGACGTCTCCGGACGGCAGCGGGGCCGGCATGATTTTGTTGCCGTAGAGGGTCTTCATGCGGTCTCTGCTGCTCATAGCCGCTGTGTACTCGTCGAAAACAAATGATGGAGTCCACTTGGCGGTTCCTGCAAGTGTGTCCGGAATGCGTGACAAGCGCCTCCAGCTCTTGATGGCCCATGGAGCCCAGGGACCAGATGATTTCGCCAAAGTGTCGTCCAGTACCGTCAGGAGCAGCCCAGCCAGCAACTTCACGGATAAGGCGATGAGACCAAATTCGAGAGTCGGCTGCCCCAGAGCCTCGGCTGTCTCTTCGAGGATTTCACTTTTTGCCAGGGCGTAGCTGATGTGTGCCTCGGCATCGTATTGAGCTTGCCGTTTCATGGCGTAAGAAGCCCTCCAGAGTTCAATCTTCCACCGTATGAAATGGTCCTCTACCGACTGTTTCCCTAGATTGATAGTTCCGTCCGAAACAAAGTCGGTATGCGGTATCGGATGACGCAAGAATGTCCTAAGCAGACCAAAGAAAAGCCATGATTGCATGAATGATGTCAGCGATGAGGATGTGGTAAAGTGAAGGCCAAGGCTAGCGATATCATCCGTCAAGGTAATTCCTCTAAATTGTGGGAATTCACGGAGCGTATTGTCACCAAAATCTTGCTGGTCTTCGACAACATATGGGACCTGCAGGCGATTGGTGGGCAGCACGCCGTTGCATACGGGCGACACTCCTTCCATAGGAGAAGCATTAATACGGTCAACAAGAAAAATGGCCAACTCCTTGAAGGAACAATATTAGGCGGCTGTAATGAGCTCTGGCCGAACATGACGGAAACTCGCGCCGTGTCTGGGCTGACGTGTCATTTTATACTACCGACAACGAGCGTGCATGAGGCTGAACGCAAGGGGGAGGACACTGCCACCAGCACTGCCCAGTCCTGCTCCACTTTTTGTCTCGTACTAACTGCCAACGTCTGGAAAAAGTCCCCCAAAACACAAGAGGCCGCGGCAGAAAATTGAAATTCAGCACAGATCCCGATTTTGGGCCCTCACAATTCTCCCGTCTGGACGATTTTGCTGTGAAAATTAGCAGCACGTCACCCGAACAAGCAAATCAACCACATGCCTCCCCCTTGTCTTCATATGCTGCCTCGGAGCGATGGATCCGCATCATCAAGCTGGGAGTTCAAGTCCCAATGGGCAAACCCAAGTGATGTCTTCAGTGTGCTTCTCATCCTTGGCGGTGAAGTGATATGCCAAGCACTCGCGCAGCTCGCCGGTTCAGGGTTCGCGCCGGTGACTTTCTCTTTCGGTATGCTGACAACCTGATGGCCAAGATATCAATAAGTTCCAGTGTTTGAGCGAGCGCTGACACAATGATTCAGGGTGGGTGGCCTATTCGGCCTGCGCACTCACTTCTGCTTACGGCAGCCTATAGAGGTCACTGGCGCAAAACTCCAATTCGCACCAGAAATTAGACAAAAGGGGCTAGTGGCTGCAACGAGACACAGTGTAGTACATCAAGCCTTGTACCCTACCAACTGGAGCAAGATTCTAAGCCGTGCCAGGACGGGCTCTCAGGGGCGGCAACCCGCTGGCCAACATTTCGCTGGTCCACGGCCATTGATCACCGTGTCAAGTTTCCCAGTGGCAACGCGAATGTCGCCATCCTCGCAAGGATCCCACGTCCAAATACCTAGATTAGTGAGCTTCTACACCTGGAGTTGGCAAGAAAAAATTTCGGCAACTCTCAGAGGCCGGGTTTCCGCACGGGGCGATGGGAGAGCGGGCGCGTGGCTCGGCGTGGACCGTGGCGGCCTTCGCGGGCATGGCCACTGATGAGCCCTGAGGGTGCCACAACTGGGCGAACGATTCAGTGACGGCAACGGTCCGCCGTATCATGGTTCAGCGCGCCCGACCTGAACTGGCATAGCTGCTCTACCACGACATTAGGCACAGTGTTGGGCAAGTAACCACTACACAAAGTAAAGTGCCATGAATGAGCTGGTATATGTTGCACATCAGTCTGGGGTGTCTATGATCGTTCGTCGGAAGTTTTGGCCTGTTCAAATTGTTGACCTGCAGAGCGGTCTGTTGCAAGAAGCGACCCTCAGGTGCCAAGCCCAACAACACGGTATGGCTTCAGGCTGCACAGGGGCAGCCTGCAGGCACAGCACTGTTGCCTACAGTGACTCATGTCTATGGCCTCAATTGCACAGGTATTAGAACAGCAGCTTCATGCCAGTATCAGATAGGAGATCAGGCATTCCTTGGCCCACGGGTTTCCTCCCCAAGTGTGTGACACGGTTTGTTGGCGATCGTTAGACGGCCGAACCTCCGAGTTCTTTGTTTCCTAGCGCCCCGCTAAACAAGGCCTCGAGCGTACCGAATCTCGGCGCCGTTGCCGAAGCCGTTTCACCGTGAACACAAAGCCCACACACGGAGCCGGATCCCGCCCGCTGCAAAGGGGTGATTATTCAGCAATTAGTTTACGTCTCGAAACCTCGTAGCTGAAGCCCGTATTGGGTCAAAGGACGTAAGTGTTGATGCCCGCGCTTTTTGCCCCTGCGTGCAGGGTAGTGCTGTGGGCGGCCTGCGACTGCTTGCGACCTCCTCTCTGGAATTTCTGCCATCAGACGAAGTCCATACATGGCTCAATAAAATCGACTGGAATGTGCGGCCATCAATCGTCCAGCGCAAGTTCGGCGATAACTCTGGAGACATTAAGGCGCAGGCTGCTTTTGCAGCTTTGTTTCCGGGGCCAACATCCGTTTCACCCCACTGTGCTGCGGCAGGTTCGGTACCTGTTCAAAGTCGCCCTGAAGTACCTGCAGGACAATGGCGCACCCATGCTAAGCCCGAAATGGGTTTTGCGCCAGTGCGCCCTATCGGCCTCCGTATCTGCGACCCTCTCGGCCTCCGTACGCGATGAACGAAAAAGGCTTCTATTGCTATCTCAAAGGCTTCTATTGCTAAGTTATCTCAATTCGAAAGGAGTGTGCTGTTGTGGGCCAGTTCGCAAGATGAGCGTGGCCGCAAATGCGGGGACCGTGGTGGGGCTGCGGGGTAGCCTGACGCCGACGCGGCGCCGGGTCGTGAAGCGGAAAATCGACGATTCGGGGAATGAATCGGGCAGAAGCAGCAGGTATGCGACACGAACGACTGCGAAATCGACGCTGGCGAAGGAGGGCGACTGCGCGACCGACTCGCGAAATGGAGGCAGCGACGGTGGCGACGGAGGCGCGACGCTCCAGCACGTCTCGGAGCTTCTGGGCGATTGCCGCGCTGAGTTCGCGGGGCTCAAGCAAATGATCCGAGGGCAGGGCGACGTCATTCGCACCCAGCAGGAGACTATCCGAGACCTAAAAGCGGCGTCCGAGGAGCAGCAAACCTTGATCCGGGATCTGAAGCTCGCGTTGGAGGATACCAAACAGCATATGGGCCTGGAGCTGAAGCGAGTGACCGACAAACTTGAAGCTATCACGGCGCGCCCATCCGTTACCCCGCCGCGATCTTTCGCCGAGGTGGCGGGGCCGCACCGGCCATGGCAGCCTGCAACCGTGACGCCCAGCAAGGCGGCAACCGCCCCTTTCGCCGCCTCGCTCTATTGCACGATTGACACGTCGCGAGTGGAAGAAGCGAACAGAGACCATGTGCAGGTGGGAGCAATCCGGCATGCCATCGAAGGGGAGATGAGGGCCACAGATGGTCAAGCGACTTGGCGGTGCGCGGCGGTCGTGAGGGACGCTCGAGCCGCAGAGCGCATCAAAGTGATCTGCAGAAACGAAGACGAACTGAAGCAAGTCAAGGAGGCTGCACAGAAGACAGCCGTCGTGGGCGCGCGAGTCATGAGGGACCAGCTCTACCCAGTCAAAGTCGACAATGCGAACAGGAGCATGGTGTTAGATGCAGAAGGGAACGTGCTGCCGGGCGCTGTCGAGGCGCTTGGTGCAGAGAACAAGGTCAGCATCGCCAAGGTGTCGTGGCTGAGCAACAGACAATCGGGAAAGTCCTACGGATCGATGGTGATCTACGTCACAAAGGAAAGCGACGCGAGACGGCTTATTGACGGCCACTATTTCGACCTGGCCGGCGAATCGGCTATCACGAACGTGTTTGAACGACGGGCGGGGCCCGTGCAGTGCTACAATTGCCAGGCCATCGGGCACAAGTCGTTCCAGTGCAAGAACTCCCAGCTCTGCGGCAGGTGTGCGATGCCTGGACATCAACGCAAAGGATGCCAAGCTGCAGAGCCCAAGTGCGTGCCCTGTGGTGGGCCGCACGAGTCGCTCGGCCGAAATTGTCGGATGCGGAACCCGCGCAGCAATGAGTAAGACGCTAAGCATCTTACAACTTAATGTGCGGAAGCGAGAACCGGTTCAGCAAAGCTTGATGAACGACGATGCACTCAAAGACTTCGGGGTGCTGGCGGTCTCCGAGCCGTATGCGAGGCTGGTGGACGGCAGGGTGGTCACGAGCCCGATGTGGCACAACAACTGGACGAAGATGATACCTACGAAGAGGCACGATGCTCTCTGGCCGATTCGAAGTATGCTCTGGGTGCGAAGCGACATTGAGGCAGAACAACTGCCGATACCATCGGCTGACCTCACGGCGGCAGTGCTTCGACTGCCGGAGAGGGACGTCCTGGTTGTGTCGGTATATGTGCAAGGAAAGAGCGTTCAAATGCTGGACTCAGCCACGAAGCTATTGCACGACCTTCTTCAATCATTTCGTGACGATACAGGTAGACGCACAGATGTGGTTCTGGCGGGGGACTTCAATCGCCATGACCTGCTTTGGACTGGGGACGACGTCTCGGCTAGGAGACAAGGTGAGGCTGAACCCATCATAGACCTGATGAATGAGCACGGCCTTCGTAGCCTGCTTCCGAGGGGTACGAGGACGTGGCAGGGTCAGGACCAGGAAAGCACCATCGACCTGATATTGGTTACCTCGGAGCTGGCGGACGAGCTGATAACGTGCGTCCCGCACTCCACGGATCACGGGTCAGACCATCGGGCGATCCATACGACTTTCGATGTAACGTTGCCCGAGCGAATCACGACGCCAAGATTGATGTTCAAGAACGCTCCTTGGAATTCCATCAGGGCAAGAGTGGAAGAGGGCCTCAGGGAGCTCTCGTGGACGGTCGATGTGCAAGCACAGACCGACCAGTTCATGCGGGTGGTGTTAGAGGCGATCGATCATTTTACGCCTCGAGCCGAACCTACACCGTACGCCAAGCGCTGGTGGACGAGGGATCTGACACAACTACGCCAGTCGTATGCGTTCTGGCGAAACCAGGCTAGGTCGCAACGGCGGACCACGCACGCCTGCCCGGATTTGGAACGGCGAGCCAAGGAGGCAGCCAAAGAATATCACGACGCCATACGGAGACAGAGGAAATCACACTGGGAAGACTTTCTGGCCGAAGATGTTAACATCTGGAAGGCAGCCAAGTATCTTAAGCCTGGCGGGGACGCCATGAGCGACAAGGTGCCGCCACTGAGGAAAGGTGATGGGACCGTGACCAGAAATAGGGCGGAAGCAGCGGAGCAACTGCTCGAGACGTTCTTCCCCCCACTGCCAGCGAGAATCGAAGCAGAAGGGGTGCGTCCACAACGGAGAGCAGTAGCCATGCCGGATTTGACTCTGGAGGAAGTCGAGGTCAAAGTCATGGGGGCGAAACCGTGGAAAGCAGCGGGAACGGATGGCCTGCCGGCGATGGTGTGGAGGCAGCTCTGGCCGGTAGTGAGGCATCGCGTTCATGTGCTCTTCCGGGCGTCGCTCCGGGATGGCGTTGTGCCCCATCAATGGCGGACAGCAAAGATTATCCCGCTAAAGAAGCCGGAAAAAGGAGACTACACGGAGGCGAAGGCGTGGCGACCTATATCCCTTTTGTCAACGCTGGGCAAAATCTTGGAAGCGGTCGTCGCAGAGCGCATATCGTACGTGGTGGAGGCCTATGGGCTGCTACCTGCGAACCACTTCGGTGCGCGAAAGCGACGGTCGGCCGAGCAAGCTCTCCTTCTCTTGCAAGAGCAAATCTACAAAGCATGGAGAGCCCGGAAAGTACTAAGTCTGATCAGCTTCGATGTCAAGGGCGCGTACAATGGAGTGTGCAAGGAACGATTGCTGCAAAGGATGAGAGCCAGAGGGATACCAGAGCAGGTGGTCAAGTGGGTCGACGCGTTCTGCTCTGCTAGGACGGCCACAATCGTCGTGAACGGGCACACGTCGGAACGGCGCGACTTGCCACAAGCTGGTCTCCCACAGGGGTCGCCGCTGTCGCCGGTGCTGTTCTTATTCTTCAACGCAGACCTGGTGCAGCGGAGGATTAAGGCAGCAGGCGGATCAATCGCATTTATTGACGATTACTCGGCTTGGGTCACCGGCCGGACTGCAGAGGCTAACCGCGCAGGCATTCAGTCGATCATTGATGAAGCAATCGATTGGGAGAAGCGTAGTGGCGCGACCTTTGAGGTGGACAAGACGACCATTGTCCACTTCACGCGCGGCGCCGCGGGGAAAAGTGACGAGCCGTTCTGGATCAAGGGCAAAGAAGTCAAACCCGAAACCAGCGCAAAAATCTTGGGGTTGATCATGGATGACGGCCTGCGGTACCAGAAACACATGGCCAGAGCTGCCGAGAAGGGGCTCACCGCTGCCATGTGCTTGAAGAGGCTGAAGCTACTGTCACCGAGGGTAGCGAGACAGCTGTTCAATGCGACAGTCGCCCCGGCGATGGACTATGCGTCGAATGTCTGGATGCACGCGCGTCGGGCGAAAGAAACTGGCTGGCTAAACAAAGCGCAGCGAATTGGCGCGCAGGCCATCACAGGAGCGTTCCAGAGCGTGGCAACCGCTGTGGCTGAGGCCGAGGCCGGCATCCGAGCAGTTGGAGAACGGCATAAGCAGGCTGCGACGAGACTCTGCATCGATCTGCGGACGCTGCCGCAGACGCATCCGCTGGCAGCACTGAGGAACAAAGCGAGCAAGCGGTACCTCTCGCCAATGCAAAGCCTTGCCGCCATGGTGGCTAAAGTGTCCACGGAGCGAATGGAAGTCATTAACGAGTATGCATTACGGCCGTGGACGGACCGTATCCCTTTGTTGGGTGAGGACGACCCCGAAGGGCCCAAGACACCGCATGACGTACAGAACATCTTGATAGCAACCGCGGCGTCGCAGAGGAACGACGCTGTGGGCATGGGAGGCGTCGTTTGCGACACAACGCTTGGCGGCGTGGGCCACACTCTTGCCACTTTTTCCGTCACCATCGGGCCTGGAAGCGAACAAAATCCGTACACAGCAGAGCTAGAAGCGGTAGCGACAGCGCTCAGATCTATACCACCAAGCCTTGTCCCCCAGGACGTGACAATCGCGGTAGGTAACCGATCGGTAGTGGCAGCGATCAGACGACCTCAGCAGCAATCTGGACAGTGTACTATCAGTGGGATCTACGATCAAATGAAACGACTTCGAAAGAGAGGCTGTACTGTCAGGCTCATGTGGATACCGGCCGGTGAAGAGTTCGCGCCGCGGCAATTGGCCAAAGCCGCAGCGAAACGAGCCACGGAAAGGGGATGCGAGGCGGAAATGCCATGGTACCAGACGAGGACGACGACGCTCCGGCTAGCTCTCGCCCAAGAACGAGCGCTTGAACAGCTACCGGAAAGCGTCGGAAAGTATTCGAAACGGATCGACAAGGCGCTGCCGGGCAAGCATACCCGTGCGATATACGACTCGCTGAAAAGGGAAGAATCAGATGTGCTGGCGCAGCTCCGCACCGGCATGGTTCGACTAAACAGCTATCTCCGCAGGATAGGAGCGACAGACTCGGATCTGTGCGATTGCGGACAAGCGACAGAGACCGTAGAACACTTTCTCTTTCGATGCAAGAATTGGACGGCACAGCGGGAAATCTTGCTCGAGTGCGCACGAACAAAGATTGGGAATTTGTCTTTCTTTTTGGGAGGCAAAGCTGCGTCGGATGACGACAGATGGGAACCGGACATGCAGGCCGTGCGTGCGACGATCAGATTTGCAATGGCGACGAAGAGGCTGGAATCGACCGGCGTCGCCCAGGGCGTGGATCTTTAACATGCGAATATACTAACAAAACAGCCTCGGCTGTGGCAGACCGTGCTTCAGTTGCTGAGAATAGGATGCTGAACACTTGAAGAACTTGGCCTTCAAGCAGGCCTGTCATGGGATCAAGAGCGACGAGGTTGGCTTAAGTGGCGCGACGATTTATCTGTGGGGCTTGGGGTGCCATGTACCAAACGAACCAGATTGTCATTAGGTAGTGTCAAGGCCCTATAGGGACTTCCCTCCGGGCGTAATAAAAATCCATCCATCCGTATCTGCTGTCGGCCAGAACAAACTCATGCCGCGCGATCCAGACTGCAGATGTAAAATTATCAATGGCGAAAATGGCTACACAAGGGAAAACTCGAGCTGGATTATCGGCAGGATCGTGAGAGATTTTGAACATTGGTGCGACTCTGGAGTTACAAAAAAGGCCCAGGACATCTTGGACGCTAAATGGAAGGACTTGAAGCACCGGAATCCGAACGCGAATCGACCACTTCAGGGAAGCCTTGTCGTCTCAATATACCAACCCAGCAAACACGTGGTTTCCGGTATCGTCAAGAACGACTCTATATACTGGATTGGCACCCTGGCCATGCTTGTACAAGTCGGCGTTGCCGTGATACCTCTTGTATTGTTTGGAGACTGGGGCATTCTGGTAGTGACAACTACCGGTATTACCTTATCTATTGCCACTGGCCTGTTGCCGCAGTGGAGGATAGAGAAGTGGGCTTGCCGAAAAGAGTCCACTACAACATACATACTCACGAGAGGAAACGGTGCGCAGCATGCAATCGTGGTACTCGGGAATGGGCATGGCTTCAACCTAGAGGATTTGGCAGCAGGTCAGAGCAATGTCCAGGTCGCCACGAACACGGTCACACGGGCCGCATTATTCGTCCTGTTTGTACTCTGGATCATGCTCCTCATCACCGCTGCTGGTCTCAAGGACAATACCTGGTTTCTGCTTATTATCGGGACCATTGGCATTGTGCAAAATGTCCATGTCGCCGGCCACCCGCGCAGGCCGGAAAATTTCGGTCTGCCTCTTGACTTTGTTGCGGTTTATGGGCAAAAGAAGGTGATGGAGACCCTGCTGGAGACTGAGCGAAACTACGAGCACATCGGGCGGGCACTACTCACCGAGTTCTTTCCAGGGGCACTCACCACGGCGGAAGCGAGAAAGTGGAATGAGATCGGGAAAATGCACAGGCGAAGGGAGCCGCATAAGAAAAATGCAGAGACAGCGGAAGCGGCACAGGATTTGGAGCTCGCTGATAGGGGAATAAGTGCGGACGCGAGAGTGGGTGACAGACGGCACACTTGGTGACAATGCTACAGCGCGTACCCCACTGCGACTGGTTATTTTATACTGATGCAGCGGCTACAGAGGCACATACTTGTAACCTCAAGCATGCTATACGACTGACCTTGGTACCATATATATGAGTCTCGAGATCGCTGAACGACTAGTTTGCAGCTACAGCACCGTCTGTGGGAGGCAGCAATAGCGGGCGGAGGCTCACAGCTCACAGTTTGGCAGCCCGGATCTCAATCTCGCCGCTGTACCATGAGCTCGCATTCCTGTTGTGGGCTGGTGTTATTCTTGACTTCAGTGGCGGATGAGACGGTGAGATATTGTTACGACATGGGGGAGGACGTCTGAACGGTGTGTCAGACAATTGGGGCCACTGGGTCCATCTTTGGTATCAGTCAATTGATGAGAATTATCTTGAAGAGCTAGCTAAATGCATGGCAGTGCGCAGCTCTTTTATACACAAAGGAGAGAACTGCTTTGTGGTGCAGGGTCCTTGTAAGCGAGGCCGTTGGCGATGCCTGACACAGCCTGTGTTTGAGCTATGACCGTATCCAGGGTCCAAAACACCACACATGCAAGTGCTCGGCCTTAACATGCGTGTTATAGCATCGGACTTTGTGAGCGACCACGCTGAGTATGTAGGATATACGACTTGGTGCTGGCTCTCTGTGCGACACGGTGGTTATCTGCAGTGGCCCAAGAAACCCCATTTGTACGACACGGTACTGCGCCTAGGACGGTTAGCCAGCACCACAACAAGGGCATTTCTTCACGCCAAGATTCGGCACAACCTCGCCATGCTCTGTGAGACAATGGTGAAAGTCGCCAGGGGAAACCATGGAGGCATACTTCGGGTCTGGTGTTGTTTCACGAGCTCCAAAGAAAATGATTGAGGAAATGCGAGCATGGAGCCTCGTCAGGAGACCGACTGTTGGTCAAGCAGATCCAAACCGCCTGAACCATGCACGCGCCAGCCTACAACCTGTAAAAAGGCAAGGTGGCAGTGCTCTCCAAATGCAACCCACCAATTGATCTGCACCGTCCTGCAGAGATCGGCGGACAACTGTTCGTCCGACAGGGGCCATTCGTATTCCTCGTACAAATACAAGACTTGTCCAGCACGAGCCGTCTGCTGCCGTAGGGCCTGCGATAACGAAACATCTCAGCTCGCATTGACAATTTACTATTTCAACTTGACACACAGTTTCTTGCATCCGCGAGCATTCTTGGCAACTACGCAGGATGGGACGCTTGCGACAAATTTTCGGGTTGCGCAGCCGCCGTCCGAAGAGTTCCAGCACGGAAACTACACCAACCGTTGTCGACGCGACAGTCACAGCCAAATCCCGTTGCCTGCCACCCAGCACACAGACGACTCCAACAGACCCTACTTCACAGCGTCAATCCTCTGTACCAACGCTTACGGCTCCGGGCCAAAACTCAAACTTGGCTGAAACAGCTCGAATCCCCAATACTGAGTTTCAAGGGCTGGAGCCTGATGATACTGTGAAGCCTCTGCGTTCGTCTTCCCGAATGTTTACGTCAGGCCTGATGGAGGAAGGTGCGGACCTCCTCCTAAATATGGAACCAGTACTAATTAATGGCAGGAACACATCGTGCCATTTCCTCTTCTTTCGCTGCACTCGTCGAGCGAAGTATCTCTACTTGGGACACTCTTCACTACTTTGAAGATGACAAGAAAACGACTACCTCGCTCTACTCCAGTATGCTGGAGGGAATGAAGTCACTCGACGACGTCTTGCGGAACGGCTGTTTTTGGTTTTTTCAATGCAAACAATCATTCTTGAAGCAGCATCTTTTGCGGAGATGGGACCCAGATCAACTAGACGATTACGTCCTCCTACCAACCGGCTTGGGGTTCGTGAACAAAGATGACTGCATGTTCATCAGCCACTACTGGCGCTCTCAACAGCATCCCGATCCGGAAGGACAAGACTTCCGCCTGCTGCGGCGCGATGTGGCTGACGGAACCCAGTCTTATATTTGGGTAGACTGGACTTGCGCGCCGCAGCATCCGCGAAGTGAAGCGCAAGCCAATTACTTCAAGTCAACGCTGAGAAGCATCCCGCTACTCATACGGGATTGTACATTTTTGTGGAGATTCCCAAAGTTTGAAGCTCGGCTGTGGGTTCTCTTCGAAATAGCTATATGCATGGTCTGCCATCGAGGGGGGTATCCGCGCACATACGACAACCAAACCTTTGTTTCCGACGTGACGGACATGCTTGAGAAAGGAGTGAAGCCCATTATCTCCAGCCGTCGATACAAATGTACGAACGAAAGTGACTCTCAGCTGGTTATTGGTTGGTTGGAGCTCTTCGGTATTCTCGTCAAGGTGCTTCCGCGTGTGGAGGACAGGCGGACGCTGCTCGACGTCCTTGACAGTTGGAGGGCAGACACCACCTACTACTTTGAATCAAGAATACGTGTCGATCTCGAGCAGGGTACAGTTACAGAAAATGGGACGACAACTTACACGTTTACTCCAATACTACGCCCAAACGGCGGCACTTGCCAGAGCGGCACAATGCGGCAAATGATCAAACCGTTCAACTCTGCGCGAGAAGGGTCACAAACTCAAGACAAGTTCAGAGAAGACCTACAACGGCGAGAGCTACAGAGCAATCAGGCAAAATTGGGGTCGCGTCATCCAGAGACACTAATCAGCATGATTCAACTGGAACTGATGCTAAACGTGCAGGGGAAGTATGCAGAGTCCGAGGAGATGCACAGACAGCTGCAGGAATTGATAAAATACACGCATGCGGATCTTGCTCATCAGAGAAGGTACTTGGAAGCCGAGGAATTGCATGCCGCTGCAGCGGAGCTTTATAAGAAGCAGTTTGGTCTCGAACACGAATATACCTTGGTAAGTATGAACCTACTGGCGAATGTGCGTCGCATGCAGGGAAAGTACAACGAAGCCGAGAGGATGTTCCGGCAAACCCTGAAGCTTAGCGAGACGGCTTTTGGCCTTGGCGCTCCACTCACTCTGGGCCTCGTCAACAACCTCGCTGTTACACTTGACGTGAGCGGAGACAACTCAGGCGCTAAAGAGATGTACCGCTGGGAATTGGAGTGTAGGCTGAACACATTTGGAGATGATATTGCCCACCCAAACATCTATTCAGCGTGGCGTAACCTTGTCGTCTCTATTGACGATACCGAGGAGATTCTGATGGTGAGGAGGAAGACTAAGTTTGGGCTTCGTGCGTCGGTTACAATAGCACGAAAGTGGAGAACCAAGGGTTGAAGATCAAGGATACAAGGCTGCGGGACTCCTGCACAATATATGAGTCCATGTTGGCTGAGTCGATCGGGTCGTGGAAGTTGGCATCCACTATCGTTGACGCTTCCACACTTCCACCTCAGGTCGATGTCGATAGTGACACCCCCGAACTCATAGAGCGCCATGTAGCGCAGTGCGTCCGCACGGTCGACTTGGTACGGGTAGTTCTTCCATACGCCCAAACAGCTCTGGGAACCGCTCGCGCACGAAGTGCAACGCTGCTCGGGATCTTGTTGTCAGCACGCTGTTTTGCCCTGGCAATGCCTAGGGTTGTCGACCGTGTTCTGGGAAACTTCGCTGCGGGAGTCGCGCCCTCGCGCGTGGCGTCCCGCGCCTCGTCTTTGGCCACTCTGAGGAGCTTATGTTCACTGCTGACGGGCACCCATGTAACTGTCACCGCGTTTCCTTGGTCTTTCAGGGCGCCGAGATCAAAGCGTAAGCAATGATTGGACTGGTAGGCGCTTTCACTCACTCAATTCATATACTCTGGTGTTGCAAGTCTCGCACGATATCAAACATGGCCAAGTGCACCAGCTATCTCGTCTTCAACAAAATCTTCCGCTTCTTACGCCCTTCGTCCTTCATATCCTGGTCCATTTCTATCCTGCTCTTTGCCGATCCGGTCTTCAGCGTAATTCGAATTCTTGGCAACGCCGTGGTTGTGGAGGTCGGAAGAGCAGACTGTGGATGGTTGATGATCGAACAGGGCATACCTGTAGTGTTGCGATGCTTAAGACACTCGTCGCCAAAGAAAATAGTTCCGCAGCAGTCAAAGTGCGCCTTCTTCCGATGACTCCTGTGGGTACTTGCTGTGTAGGATTTCCCACAAACGCAGAGTACGAGCTCCGACCTCGTATCCGTGTCGAGAGGAGACTTGGACCTGCTGGAGGAGGTCGCTAGTCGCGCGAGGGTTCTGAGAGTGTGTGATTGACAGAGCGTCGCGTGAGCGTCGCGTTGATTGAGCGCGTCGATGTGACCTCGAGCGTTGGGTGGAAGGGAAAACGTTGGGTGGAAGGGAAAACGTTGGGTGGAAGGGAAAACGTTGCGTGGAAGGGAAAACGTTGCGTGGAAGGGAAAATGTTGCGCGGAAGGGAAAATGTTGCGCGGAAGGGAAAATGTTGCGTGGAAGGGGGAGCGTTGCGCGGAAGGGGAAATGTTGCGTGGAAGGGGTGGAAGGGGGAGCGTTGCGTGGAAGGGAAAACGTTGCGTGGGTCCAAGCCACTTCGCGCGCCTTGGGTTGTGGTCCGTGAGCTTCAGCGGGTGGCAAGTGCCTGTTTCGTGCGCCGTATGCCACTCTGCCAGCACGCCTGTCGAGGACCCATATTGTAAACATCTGGTGGCTTGGCATCGCTGCGACGCATGAACAAATCGACGACGATTCTTACAGCTCTACGTGAAGCCCCTACAAAGCTCGAAGTTGAGTCACCTGCCGTTGGCGCCCGCGATGCTCTCAGAAGCGGACAGCGGCACTGCGGCTCATTCTCCCCTCACAGGTCACCCCCGTAGCCAACCCCAGTCCCGCCACGATCTCGTAGTGGCCACAGACTGACAGCTCCATGTCATACAATTCGTGCGAGCAGGATATTTGCCGGTGGCAAGGCTCGCACGACCTACGTGGTCGTGCTACGACGACATATGTTGGTATTAGGGCTCGTGCGACCATACCATTCGTGCGAGTGGAGCAGTTAGTGGCAGAAATTGACACGACACAGTATGTGTAGGTTCAGGAGACTGGTCCCCTACGGGGCCCGCCAATGCCTTGAGGAACTGAACGAGGGTTTGAATGTGAAGATTAGCGTAAATTTCTGACTACTTTGCTTCGGTGTCGATACCCTGCTGACGGAGACCATAGTCCACGCAGCCAACTGTCCAGTTCCCGCCTATTCCAGGGCGTTCGCGGCCTGTGCCATCTCTATGCGGACATTCGGCCCAAGTCCTCAGGAAGAAATATCGACATTGATTTATGAGCAACTCTTGCATCTCTTTGTCTGCAGTATTTTCCCCGGGTATTGCTGGGACTGTGAGTAATGTGCTGTCGCTGCAAGACGCAAATGCATAATTCCTGGCCATGGAAAGATGTATGTAGTGTTTGCTTGATTATCCCAGAAACATTGCGAAAAGCTGTTGTTTGCGAGGTAAGTGTAAAGGTTATCTTGGCAAAAGTTCCGTGCAGCGAAGCTCAACCCTTCGCCGGGCTGCGGAACATTCTCACCCGCTGTATGGCACGCGAGTGTCGAGTTCGACGGTAGAGACGTGGGGAGGCCACCGGGCCGTGTTGAACGTGATTCGGGTATTGATATAGTGACACATGGAGCTGCTCTTGTCGTGACGGTGTTGCTACCGGTTGGAGACTTGACTGGAAGCGCACCGCTTGTGCTGGACGTTCTGGCGGGCTCGGTGCGCTTGAAGATTTGTTCCGCGCTTATGTCTTGGCTACGCCGTCTTCTCGCGCTGGACGGGCTGCTACTTTGTGCTCGTAGGTCATGTCTTTCACGAGCGATGCCTCGTGCGGTGCAACTCTCGGGCCAATGACTGTCCTCATTGCCGTCAGCGGCATGGCAAGGACGCGACATGGACAGTCGGTGGGCTCAATCTCCAGTCCGGGCGCAAGGGCACGGATTGGAAAGGACGGGAGGCCTGGTGGCTGAGGAAGCCGAAGGGGGCGACACCGCAAGAGAATGGACGGGAACTGCCAACGCCGAATGTTTGATGCGGATGGCCAGAAGCGGCCGACTTCGCACTAAGTCCTCCGGCGGCATCCATATAAGACCACGATGCCTCGACGAGGACGATGGACGAAAGTGCAACTCGACAGCCCATCGCGCGACCAGGCAGCCATTATCTACTTTCTTTTGACTTCCGCCTCCGCTCCGTTCGCCTGTTCTCTTGCCTCAACGCCATGGAAGCATTCACGGCATCCATGGTCCTTGTTCGCTGCTTGCGGTGCAGAACCACGCAGGAGCTGACGTCCACGGATGACGTTCATTTGCACGGATACGTGAGAATTGGGTACAACCTGACGTATTGCACCAACTGTGCGGAGGAGACTGGTCATCCTGGGGTACATCCTCCGCCTGCTGCCTCTGCTGACGATCAGTGCCCACAATCCTAGCAGCGGCAGGACGCAGCGGACATTCACGCGGTATGCGGCATCAACAGCTGCGATAATTGCTGTTGCATGGCTGCGTGACGCTGTTGGGAGGCAATCGGGGTGGTGGACAGATGATCGCGCGGCGATGGGCTTCACCAACGCTCGGCCTTGTCTCTTGCCACTGGGGAAAGCCCTGGCCTGTTTCTCAATATCTGGCCCAGGTGCAGACGAGCCTCGGTGTGGTGGTGGATGTTGAGCAGGATGGTTGAGGCGATTGTGCCGATGTATTGCAAGGCGTTGATGGCTTAGGACAGCCGGCATTGTAAATAACTACGTAGTTTGTCTGCCTCGACGGTAGTGATTCCGCTTCGGCGGCGTCGGATGCGTAATGTTGAATACAAGGCCTCTACACTGTGGCTCTCCGTCCGGCACCATCTATCGTAGACGAGCGACCCGGAATGCCGGGCGCGGGGACGTCGAGCGGCCACCTTCAGCGCCATCACCGGCGGCAATGACCATCGTTGCTCTAACGAGTGCCCGCCGAGACACACGGGCGTGTGTTCGTTCCCCAGCGGCACCATAGGGCTGATTACAGTGATGGAGTCAGGGGGGCTGGCGGATGATCAAGAGCAACGACTTCCCTCTTCTTGCCTCTCCAGCCGCTATTTCCACCTCGGCATAATGACGAGCCTTGATTGCGCCAATTTTGCAATATTGGGCGTACAGCTTTTGAGCTGTTGCTGCTCGTGCAGCGGGGCACTCGCAATTGCAGTCGGGTCTGGCTGTCCGTGCGTTCGCAGCCTGATGTCTGTTGCTGCCAACAACGAGCGAGCGCTGGGGCAGCGCTCGAAGAGGCCGCAGAGAAGCCACGGGAGTGGTTGCAGGATTGCGGCAGCCCTCGTTGGGCGGTCGCTTGTGGCCATCACCGATCACTCCCAAAAAGAGGAAGGGGTGGCTCCAGACGATTGTCCACTTCATTGCCGTTGCCTCTACTAGGAACACCCCTGTCGGCCACTTCTGACCGACGAAGCTGGGAAGGAGGGCAGCAAACTCTGGCCACGCCCTTTAGGGCTGGCGTTACTTAAATCTCATAGAATGCGGCCAGAACTGGACGAAGCATTGGGCTGACTGGCGGCATCCCGAATTGGCGGCATCCCGTAGCAGAACGCGGCCAGAACTGGACGAAGCAGTGGGGCTGACTGGCGGCATCCCGAGTGGATTGGCGGCATCCCGCAGCAAAACGCGACCAGAACTGGACGAAGCAGTCGGGCAGGGAGTGTGAATAGGTCGACGATTGACACGACCGGACCCTTGGCCATTTCCCACCACGCGTCTCCCAGACAAGTAGGAAGGCAGTTCCTGGACAAAAACCCAAAATGGGTGCACGGCGAGGGTCGAAGATGGGCGCGATTGCGACGGGCTGTACAGTACCGGCCGCACGAGACAGCCTCTGTGGTGTGCTGTTGCCGTGGCCAGTCGTTCTGGTCGCCGCCGAGGGGTCCGTCCCTCGTCGAGGTTGCTGCTACTTGGTAACGGCAGCAATTGGACTTGTGAGCGTGGAAGATCCTGCAGGTTGCCGGCGTCCCTAGTGGATTGGCGGCATCCCGCAGGAAACGCAGCCAGAGCTGGACGAAGCAGTGGCATCCCGCAGCAGAACGCGACCAGAACTGGACGAAGCAGTGGGGTGACTGGCGGCATCCCGCATGATCTGGCGGCATCCCGCAGCAAAACGCGGCCAGAACTGGACGAAGCAGTGGGGTTGACTGGCGGCATCCCGAATGGATTGGCGGCATCCCCCATGAATTGCCGGCATCCTGAGTGGATTGCAGGTTGGCGGCATCCCCAATGGATTGGCGGCATCCCGCATAGACTGGCGGCATCCCGCGGCGGAACGCAGGCGGAAGTGGACGAAGCAGTAGGGTTGGGTGTGTCAATAACTTGACAACTAAGCCCCCGAAATCTCGGTCATTTTCTTCCGCACGCCACTAAGTCCGCCAGCATGGCCAGGGCATGTCGGGAAGGCAGTTTCTGGAAATGGCTGTAGATGCGCGAGGTTGTGGCGGCTTGTATGGGCAGCAGGGGGCATTGCGTACGCTGGGGAGAGTCTCCGTGCTGTCTTGTTGCGGTGCCCGGTTCTGATCTGCACACTATTGCCACCAAACGGCTCTCATCAGGTTGCTGCTGCTTGGTAACGGCGCCAATTGGACTTGTGGCCACGACCAGGACGATCCTGCCACCGTCGATGACGAGCGGCTTTCATCCACGACCGGCCGGGATCAGAATAGTGACGAATGTATCTGGACATATCCTGTGGCCATTGACCCATGCTCGGCTTGTGAACACTGCCAGTTCCGTGCAGGCGAATGGAGGTGTGCGCACCATGAAACCATACCTTCAGTACAGGAAAAGAGTCGCAGCGACTATGGCGAAATGAAGGTATTTATCTATTTAGGACAATTTGCTTCCATGAAAGAGGCTAACAAGCCAATTCTTTAGATATTTATGCTCATCGATACCTTCTCGATGACGGTTACTCTATGGGGTTTGATATACGGGCATGACACTTTTACTACACGGGCATGATCCTTACACGGGCATGACTTTTGCGAGAAATGATTGGCCAACCGGCGGGTACATCCTCGACGAGGCGCTGAGACTTGATCCCGTAACAGCTTCCAACGATCGCAATTGGCCGTCCCTCTGCGAAGGTTTCCCTACGCAGCACTTCAATGAAGACACGGATGCGAATGCTGCGTAAATCGACTCCACCATTGTTGAGGGCAGCTCTCTCTCTATATCTACTGTCTAACCACTATTGAAGGAAGAACTTCGTCATCGCCGTCGCTATCGAGCAGCTCCCATTGGCTCTTTCGTCGTCGAATGTTTGGCTGTGTCCTGCGCCCGCTCGCACGTATTCCTGTGGTTCTTCCCGCTCCTAGCACAGAAGACTGGCTGCGTGTCTGGCGCTTGGGTGGAGGATTCGCTTGGCTACTGCCCTGGGTGGTGGCTTGCTGGATCACGCCATCCCTGGCATGTGTTGTGCCGTGCCGGCTTCGTGCACTTTTCGTAGGCCGTGGCGCTCGTCTGTTTGATAGAGTAGCTGGATCAGACTGGCTGCTCATGCCGATACCTAGCCTCGCTGGAACAGCCTGCGTAGTGTTTTTGGGCCTGCCACGAAGAGCAATGGTAATTTTGGGGTCGAGGATTCGTCGGTATGGGTCTCGAGAGGCTGACTCCCGTAGGTGCCACCGCGGATGGACGTCCCACTTAGCAAAAGGCGTTTCCTCACCCATCTTGGCATAGACCGTATGACAACAAGGAATGCCGAGCTCCACCGAAACTGAGCAGTCTTCACCGCACTCTCCCAAAGGCACAGGGAATGGGTTCTTCCTTGTCGGCATCGCTTTCTCAGCTAACCGATGTTGCCTTGCGATCAGTGCTAGAGCCTTTGACGAGATCGCGGTTCGGAGGTCACCCAGATACTCCGAGCTTGAGCCAATATGCCCGCGGGCAGTCAGCACCTCGTCCTCTGCGCTAGCATGGGCAAAGTCACGCTCCTGGTCTCGTATCATATCCTGGATTGCCTCCACTAGCCGGTGGAGATTGCTCATGCCATTAAGAAGGTAGCTCTTGACGTTGTTATTGCTTGCTTCTGTGCCAGAGGTAACCCGGATGCCGAAGTTGCGATATTTGCGGATGAAGCAGCGTGCCCACTGAGCCCTAACAGGCATGTAAGTCCCATGCAGGTACCGTAGAATCGCCCGCTGGTCATCAAACTCCCGACATAGGTCACACCACGCCTTCTCGTGGGCTTCTTCGGTCTCCGCGAACATAACGTGCTTCCACATCACAAGAACCCCATTATCCTCCGCTACTGGCTGGTGAATGAACCGTCGGTCTTTCGGGCTGAGCTTTGAGTGCGTTTGTACGGAAGCTGACTCTCCATCGCAGTCATCAACACTACTACCGCTACTATCTGGCTCGCGGTCCGTGACCCACTTCTGCCTTGAGCAGAACGTTGGAAATGATGTGATGGATACAGAGCTGCTGTTTTGGAGTCCGAATGTGCGTTCAAGAACAGGATGGTATGTGCAGCAGATGGGGCCAAATTCATCACCGATCACATCATTCCAGTCACTGCCAGTGCATTTGACGACTTTGCGACGGTATCCTTGAACGAAGGTCAGGCTCGCAAGTTGCTAGGCATCGATTAGCGGATCATGGCCACATATAGCGGCGTGGTAATTAATTAGCTGATGCTAAAGCTGGTCGTCCCCTTGTCGCCCTGCCCTCCCTAGCCATCAATCCGATTTGCAGCATAAGTAGCATAAGCGCCGATGGACACTCTGCTTTGCTCACGGCGATGCCATCACAGACAACGTTCCAGACTTTTCCAACATTGTCTCCAACGACATTGGTGATTTCGTGGCGAAACAGTAGTTACCCTGACCATTTGCGGGGCTTGCCTGGCAAACCTGCGCTGAAACGACGCCGTGGTGGCACTGACAGGCCAAATTCACGGGCACACTGCTGACAGACCATTGCACGCGTCGGTGAATGGTCATTAGATCCTCGGAATCGAGTGGTATATATAATTCGAGATGGACGCGAGTGAGATACAAAAAGCATGTGACCAGTCTGCTCGGTTCGACGACGAAGTGACGAAGAAGGATGGCGCGAACCCAATGCGTAGTTCGAGCTGATTGCCTTAGGCCCTCGTTATACACCAGGGACTAGCCCGGGTATTGCAGAATACTTAAAGGCTTCAAGCTAGGACTGACAGAGCTGTCAATAATGACGCAGTAGCGGACATCATTTCGCCAGGAGGTACAGTACGAGAAGTGGAGACAGCAGGTCGTATTCATGGTTTGACATATTAATATCGATCCGACAAATAACTAGTTACTGTGGTTATTTTGTTTGGTCATTTCTGGTTTAATTCGTGAGCACCTTTGTCTGTGGAGAAAATTCAAGTCAGCCTCGAGTTGACGACGACGATTGTTTCCTACTCAGGAAAGGATCCGTGATTGTGTGCGCAGCAAGCCATGGACCCTCCCGCTAAAACCGCCTCCACTTGGGGTCGGTCATTCACCGTCCCTTGCACTGCCATCTCGTACTATCGTGCATGCACCGCCACCGCCAGCTCGTATCGTGTATACTCCCCCGGGGGGGTTCACGAAATTTTTCGCGGCCCCCGAGTTGGCAACAGACGACCTGGTTCCAGTCCAGTTCGGCCGGACGTGTCATTCATGGCCGTAGTATTGTGGCGGCAGCGTTCTGTTCTATCCTTGGCTCACCATTGATCATAGCTTCACGATGTTCGCTGGTCCCCTCTGAGTCCTCTGGGTCACACCTCGCTGACGCTGGTCGTTGACTGCGATGCTGTGATCAGACTGCAGGTGGACGACGAGCTCCGTCTCCATGTGGTGTTCGCTGGGGTGCCCTCGGAATAACAGTTCGTCTGCCCTCGAGGTGCCAATGCAGTTCAACGACCCCCCTACTGCCCCCTTTCAACAACGCGATGACGCGCCGAAAACCGAGCCTCCTAACGTCACGAAACAGCGAACGCTGCAGCCCCGTATGGTAGAGGGAGGTGCGACCTTCTGTACGCCCGACGATGGAGAATGTAGTTGGTTACTCCGTTTGCCCTGCCCGACAACGGTTTACAGGTTCAAGATTGGCGAGCACGTGCGAGCTTTCGCAATAGGTATCTCGAACATCCCACGTAGCGTATCGCTAGCCAATACCAGCAAAAGCTTTACTGTCTAATATGAAGATGGAGTTATGGGTTGCTTTCTGGCATTACTCGCGCTCTCAGTTCGGTTTCAGTGAGCAAACATGGCTCTAATGCACCGCGAACTGGACGTTGTCCTGCATGGCGCGCGAGATGGATCCATAAATACTTACGAGCAGGAAGATAACCTCATGTGAAAGCTTCTTCTGTCTTCCGCCTAGCGATTGACTCGGTCGATATTTTATACCAGTACCACTCGATCCTGTAGCCACTTGGATTAAGTGTACTGTAGGCATATACTTTCTCCCTGAACCTGAATTGCCTGCGGCTCTTGGCGGGTAGCAGTACTCATGACATTGTCCATGAACGAGCGGTTTGACATTGATATGGGACCTGGAATCCGAGTCATATTGGTTTCAAGATTACTGCGCCAAACGGGTGCGCAGCTGGTCGTTGCGTGTGTCACAGGGCGACGCCGAAAAGCATGTATTGCGTGCCGTGGCGCAGCAATCCGATGTTCCTCGCAAAGGGTTGCGCAGCCAAAGCGACCGAGGTGGGACTGACTATAATATAAGATAAGGAGCGAGAAAACACACCGTCCACATCTAATCACCAGTTGCACAGCCCAGCTCTTGGACGCCGCAGCATTGATCGTGTCAATCGATTGCCTCGGCGTCGCTGTCGGCTCTCACTCACGGTATTTTCTAGTCCGGCCTCGTAAAGGGACAGACTATCGCCTAGCCAAAGTTCGGCACGCCGTCTATCCATAGTCTCCGAATCGAGTGTGCTTCGGTGGCATAGGAGTTACGGCATCAGCGAGATTCCGCCTTCACCTTTACTCTCTCGCGATCCCGACGCTCCAATGCCGCCATGCTCCTGCCGTAGGACCGGCGAACGTCTGCCTGATCTTGCGAGCAATGACCACAACAACGTCGACTCGCGCTCTGGTCTTAATCAATTCGGCATCCATGTCGGGGCGCCTGAGTCTCTGACGCCGACCGAGACTCTTTGCAGCTCTGTTCTGAGTGAACCATATGTAGGTGACATATACCCAGCTTACTCAGGCATCGCACACAGCCCGGGCACTGTCGATCACGGCATAGTCGATGGTGACGAGCACCACGGCTTGCGTAACCCGAGGGGCAGTCGACCAAATTCGATGCTGAGCGCGAATTCGGATCGGAGTCGGGCAGCGGGCATCGGAGAGACAGCGACCGGTGGTGTTGTCGCTGGCGAGGGCATGCCGGCGGCGTTGGTGAGTGGTATTAAGTCCATGCTGAGCGTAATTACACCATATTCGACTCTTGCTGATGGTTTACTCATAGATTGCGGCGACTCCGGCATCTCATGGTGCTCGGGCGACGCATGCAAGGAACATTGGCAGAGGCTACATCCAGAGGTGGAGAAGACCAGGCCCTATTATTGCCTTCTTTATTGTCGCAGGCGCAATTGTTGCCGGAGTCGTCGGGTCTTTGGTGATCGGCACCAAGAAGGAAGCAGACGTCGAGGATAAGAACGGTGGCTCCGCCTCAGGCGGCACCAAAACGAATGGCGACCCTGACATCAACAGCCCCGAAATCAAGGAGTTGATGAATAACCCCGACTTACACAAAGTGTTTCCCGGCATGGACTATACGCCGTTCAACACACAGTATCCCGACTGCATCCACAACCCACCGTCGCAAAACAATATAACGCGAGACGTAGCTGTGCTGAGCCAGCTTACCAACAAAATTCGCCTGTACGGCACCGACTGCAATCAAACGCAAATGGTCATCCACGCTGTCAACCAGCTCAAACTAACAAAAGACATCAAGATCTGGCTGGGCGTTTGGCAGGATGGCAACCAGACGACGAACATTCGCCAGCTCGAACAAATGTGGACCATACTCGACGACTACGGTGACTCGTACTTTGAGGGCATCATTGTTGCTAATGAGGTTCTTTTCCGCAAAGAAATGACGATTCCGACGCTCAGCAAGATTATGGATAGCGTGCGGACGAATCTGACATCGAAGAAGATGAACCTGCCCGTTGCCACCTCAGACCTGGGTGATAACTGGACGGCCAAGCTCGGCAATGAAAGCGACTTCATCATGGCCAACGTGCACCCATTCTTCTCGGGGGTTACTGCCGAGGAGGCCGCGCTGTGGACGTACAGGTTCTGGAAGGTGAAAGACGGGCCTTTCTGGAAGACTGACACAAAGAAAAATATCATTTCGGAAACGGGTTGGCCCAGTGCAGGTGGTAAGAACTGTGGTGGCGCCGTGTCATGCGACAAGGGTGCCGTTGCCGGCATTAAGGAGATGAACAGGTTCATGGACGACTGGGTGTGTCAGGCACTTACTAATGGCACAAGCTACTTTTGGTTCGAAGCATTCGACGAGCCGTGGAAGATTCGCTTCAACGAGAAGGGCAAGGAGTGGGAGGACAAGTGGGGCCTGCTCGATGTCAACCGCAAGCTCAAGGATGGCGTCAAGATCCCCAGCTGCAGCGGCCAAACGGTTTCAAAGTAGGGTTTGAAGATCTTCGACTCTGTCGCAGTGAAGGCATCGCAAACAGTCGATCACGTAGACCGTTCACGGCACCACTGCTTTTTCATGCTAGGAATAACTTCACGCATCTCCTTCTGCCTGCCATGTCTCAGATGCGTACGGCCAACAGCATCAACCAGTACAGGTATAAATTGCCGACCACAGTTGCTCATTAGATAGAAGAATCAAGCATTCCTTTGCCCACGGTTTTCCTACCTAAGTGTGACAGACTCAATCTCCGTGGTGCAGCTCAAGGTCCCGCGCTTGCTGATAGAGCTGCTCAAATCCTTCAAAGATGGACGATTGAAGCGGGCTTAAATCTTCCACAACCCGAATTCCGTGCCCCGCCTCCAGGTGTTTGCAGAAATTAGTGGTGACCGACGTGCTGCAACTGTTTCTGTTTGTGATATTCTGGCCTATCATTATGTTATAAGCTTAACTTTGCCCTGTGAAGCTGCTCGGGAAATTACTGCTGTGATCCGTGCCTCCAATCCCCAATATCTGCAATGTCTACCGGAACATCGTAGCTCACGCGCCCACGAAGGTAAGCTGCATACCATCATTGCGTGGCCTGGACACATCTTTGAAACAGGACTGGCACTCAGTAATCAGCAACCGGCTAGTTCGAATGCTCGTATTGCGCTGATCCCTATGATCCAAAACCGATGCTTGCGTCATCCTGGTGTTGAACGACCCGTAGACGCACTACTGCAGCGGGGCTTGGGACGGTGGTGGCCGTGGAGTGTTGCTTGGCGGGCTTATAAATAGAGCTCAACATGAAACCATCCAGGGTTTGTGATAACAAGTCGCCTGCGGAAAGTAGAGACTCGAGATGAATACGAGAAGGCATGACACTCGCCGGGGCGAAGCCCTGCTACGTGGCTGGGTTGTAAAAATTTCGGTCAATTGAGGTGCGTCATCCTCAAGCTCTGGCCGTAGTAGAACTGCGTGCTCGACTACTGCCGTTCCCGAGCCTACGGGCTGATACTCGGCAAGCGCTTGGGCTCCGTTCATTCCAAAATGACGCGTGTCACAGCCGTATGGCACGCGGTTGGGAATCTTGTACACAAGCTGTATCAGGGCTGCCTGGACATCGGCCACCATCCTAACACTTTCAGAGAAGCAAAACTGGTTATGATCGCAAAGCCAGGGCGGCGGAATCTGTCTGAGGCCCGCGCTTGGCGGCCGATCTCGCTCCTCTCCTGCCTTGGCAAAAGCCTCGAACGTCTCATTGCACGCCGCTTGGCGCGGGCATCCGTACACTATGGTGTCTTGCATGCTCGACCAGCCGGTGCACTACCGAAAAGGTCCGCAGTTGACCTTGTCGCCGCTCTAGTCCACGACATCGAGGAGGCTTTCGCGCGTAAGCAGGTCGCCACACTCGTGACAACGGACGTTGAAGGTGCTTTCGACACTGTTCTTCGTATCAGGCTCATCCTCCGCCTTCGGCAGCAAGGGTGGCCCCCGAATGTCGCTCGCTGGGCTGGCTCCTTCATGCATGAGCAGTTCGTGTTGGCTGCTGCATCTGAAAGGATGCCACTCTCGGGCCCGAGCACCTCGCTTCGACTCCGCTTTCGGATCCTCCGCTCCTCGACCCGTAAGGCCCAGAGAAGGGTCAGGAGAACCTCACGCGAGGGCAAAATGATGCCACTCAGACATTGTGTCAGTTGGCGAACTTCATCGCGCGTCACTCCGGACTCGCTCCGCAAGTTCTCGACCCGATCGTCGCATCCCTCAGCAGAGACCAACCGCAATGCCTCCATCGTCGCATCCGTCAAGGGACGCGCCAGACTGGGGCTGCTGGATAGGATCTGTCTAAGAGACTTGAATCTCAGAGTCGTGGACTTGGGGCTCGAAGGCGTAGTCCGCAGCGTCGAAGTCGCTCGCTGCCATAATGTCGGAGGCGACGTGGTTTGCCTCGTTGAGGAAGTCCTCGACGTTGAAGGGATCGAAACTTGCGACGCCGGCGGCAGAGTCACCAGCCAGATAATCGTCGTCAAGAGTTGAGGAGTTGGGAGAAGCGAGAAGTGAGCTTTCGAGGAGATAGCGATCTGTACCAAAGGCCTCTGACAGGTGGAGAGAATCGCTGAGGCTGAAAGCAGCGTCATCCTGAGGAACAGAGTCCAGGCCAAGAGGGGTGACTGAGTCTGGGAGTCCGTGAACGACTTGGGCACCTCCGCCGACGTGTGACACGGCAGGTCGCACAACATCTCTGCAGGACGTTGTGTCAGGTCGGGGGAGGTGGCCAAGGTCGGTTCACTAGACTCGGACTCAGGCTTGGCGTCAGAGACGGGGCCGAGCTCGGGGGAGAGTGAGGCGGGGTTGACAGTAGGGTTGGAATTTGAGAGCATGAGCTGATCCACCAGGTTGGCGGCGGAGTCGCTCATCATCATGACGCCATCTTGTGAGCTGAAGAGCTGTTGGGACAGCGTGATTTGGTTGTCGCGAAGAGGGTCGAGGGGCGAGGAAGACGCGCGAACGCCAGAGGCGCGACGGACACGGTTCAGCTCCGCACCCAACAGCTTGTTTGCCTTTTCGGCGTTGGCGAGAGCTGTCTCGAGCTCCTTGGTCTTCTTCTCGAGGGCCTCGACCTCTAGCCTCTTGCGCTCACGCGATGACTGGGCGGCGCGGCGGTTTCGGAGGACGCGCTCGACGTGACGCTGTTCCTTTTCGTCTTCCGTCTTGGCTCGTTTTCTAGAGCATGTTAGCGGCGCTACTTTCCAAAAGAGCGGCATCGCTGGCGTACCTCGGAGGAAGGTTGGTCTTGGGTTCTGGGAGAACCTGGCCCCATGACTTGCGCTTCTTGGCCGGCTTCTTGTCGGATGACTCGGGCGCGGGAGAGCCCTCGTCGAACGCGGCATCCTCCGGGACGACAGACAGACGCAAATCCTGCACATCGTCGGCGTATGACTTGGGAGTCATCATGTCCATGGGGTTGATGGTGGCTGAGGAGGACGAGGGGCTCGTGGCCGCGAAGAGTGAGGAGTAGTTGTCGCCGGGCGTCGAGACAAACGGCTCAACAGGTGACGCCTCGAGCTTGACCATCGAGGAGGGTTGCTGTAACGCCATTGTGTGCGGTTGTGTCAACAGGCGGAGCCGTGTGACGTATCGCTGTTGACAAAGAGTACAGTGGTATAGCAAGCAAGCGAGGCCCGTTTCCCTTCAGAATAGTTATACGTGCAACTGCATGGCAGGCAGCGACCCAACGAGTGAGTCAGCGCCAGGAGTGGGGAACCGTTGACGACGAAAGATGGATGAGTCAGGTGACGATGGCGGCCAAAGGGCGACGAGGACAAGTGTCTTGATCGCTTCGGTCGTGGCCCTGGATAGCAGATGTGAGTGTGGTGGAGGGTGGCCACCTCTTTATGTTCAGGACACGGTTGTTTGTGGTGGATGCTTGAGGCAGCAACGGGGGCTGACAGCCAGGGACGCAGGCAAACGGGGAAGCGGAGGGAGGCAAGCAGGCAGGAGCGCAGCGCAGGTCTGGAGCAAAGGGGCGGGGTGTTTGGCTTCAGTGGAGTGGGGGCAGACCTGATTTAGCGTTTGGTACGAGTACGGCGGGCGATGGGGACCTTGGGGGTCCTCGAGTGCCTCCACAGTGCATCAGACGCTGGGCGGCGGGCCAATCCAGGCCGTGCGTGCGCCAGCGAGGGTGCCGCGGGCGGCGGCATCTGAGGTGGCGAAGCCCGCCCATGCCCGCCGTAAGCACACCTCTAGACTGCATCGTTGTCGACGAAGGAGGCGAGGAAATTGGTGATGAAAGGGTGGCCGGCGACGTCAGGAAGAATAGCGCGCTCGCCTCGTACGTGCTCAGCCTGCTTGAGCTTGACGGGTTGTCCGCTTCGGAGTCACATATACCCGTCGGTTAATACTGCACCTAGCGACGACCCCAGGGTAGATGTCTCAACACTAGGCTGCTAGTTTGGTGGCGCAATGTTAGGTCGTGCCCAGAGGTTCCTCGCGGTTTCTGTTGCTGCCGACGCTGGGTGCCTTGTGACAACCCGGCTGCCGGCAGTTTCCCCGGTGTGTACGCGGTCGCGGATCCGTTACTTGGTCTACTAAACGATTTGGTGGAGGTCGGGGAGGTGTTCTGTTGTCGACAAGGGTTCTGCATTGACGGTTCTTGGAAAGCGGTTTGGACCTGCAGATTGGCCTTGGGTGGCAGAGCTGAACAGTTGGAAAACATGAACCACATGGTTTCGGCCGGGTTTGGCCCAAGGTCGGTCCGACCATCGAATCGCACCAGGATGTGGCTGGCTGACGATCCAAACCCCTGAGCCCCGGACCGGCTTGTACCGGACAAGTCAAACCCGATTGACAAGGATGAGTTCCTAGCCGCATCGGGTAGGTGGGTCGCAAACCGCTGACGTCGGAGGCTTAGCATACCCTGGCTTAGGCGCTGGGGTCCACCGATGAACCGTGACCCCCCGTCACCCTGCCCAGCTAGCCAGCCACTCGGTGAAGCCGTTCTGAGAGATCAATATGTTGTTATTGGTAGCTCTTTGCAACTATGTTTCTGACGACGTCGACTCAGGTTTTACCTATCATGGACCGTACCATGTGACATAGCTGACAACTTGAGACAGGACGGCGCTAACCTCGCTAAGGAGCAACGGTAAAAAGGAGTAATTGCCGTCTCGACACACCGGCAGGACTGTGGCTATCTGATGCAGGTGTGTCTGCAGGCGACCCGAGAAACGGCAGGATGGCTGCGAAAAGATTTCCATCGTAGAGTAGGCTGTCTTCATAAGAACCTCGATCTAGTACATCTTAGTGTTGGGACTTCGGCTGGCACAGCCAGTTGACATACCAGTCCAGCGCACAGCAGCTCGTCAACTAGACCTGGAAATTGGGACGCCATGTGCGTGAGCAGCTCAATTGTCGCGATACTACTGTCCATGATCATGCCATTTGTAAATTGCCAGATCATATATCTTAGCCATTGTTGATTCGCCTGGGTATCATTGAAGTCGGTGTCCTGGTAGATATATGACTGGGCAAGCTCGTGGAGTTGGCTTCTGAGACAAGTCATGTACTGCTGAGATAAATGGCTCAGAGTCTTGTTCCAGAGGCCAGTGGTGGAATTGTCAAACGGATGGAACAGGTTGACCAATAACCTGTAATTGTCAACGTGCTGCACAAACGGGTCGGCTCGGCCGTATTCAACGGTTGGAAGGCCGATGACAGCATGAAGCGTCAATGGTCGGCAGAGTTGAATTGCATACGCCCTAGCAGAGGGGCAGTTTCAGTACCAGTAACAATGCCAAGTTAAGGTGCAGAAGGTCCAAAACTCCAAATCCTCACCTCTCCATCAGAAAGAAAAGCCAGAACAGCCGTCGACGGCGGGATGCCTCTGGCTCGCCGTAATGCAAGTAATGGTCCTCTGTGTCCATGCCGACAACATGGATCACGGCGGTAGCTTCGCGAAGATGGTACCATGCCCTCTCGTGCATCCCTCGGCAACTGTAATACCCGATGAGGAAGAAGTCGGTCACAAGTGCGTTTGCACTTGTCGTATCGACGTACTCGAAGCTGTTCCGTACTCGGATGGTCTCCTCGAAGAGCAGCTGACTGCGCTTGACGGCGTTGTCAGATGTAAGGGTAAGATAATCCATGCTTCTGCACAGCTGCAAAAACGTGGGCTGTAGCATTGCGAATGCGCACAGCGAAGTCATCAAGCAGTAAATGCTAATGTTCTCCTCCATCCTTGGCGCCTTGTGTGGTATCTCCGAGACCTCGATGATCGGTGCCAGGGTGTAAATCTTGTCGACGAAGAACTGCGCGCATGACGCACATACATCGTCTGTCAGTATATTGGGTGTTGGTATTAGCGTCGAGAGTCGACTTGAAGGCTGGCTGGCGACGTCATCCGTTCCAGTGGGCAACTTGCAGTCCGGGGTTCTTGACCGCTTTGATTCCCGCAGCTCGCGAATGACCCTACCAACTTTCGGGCCCCTCTTCTGTGGAATCGCATTGTAGGTGCACTCCAGCTTTGCCGAGGAGCAGCAGCGACAGGGCTTGGCTCGATCGCACTTGATCTTGCGCCTATGGCATGCATCGCAAGCCCTCGCTACGGCGTGGGCCATGTTGATGGCATTGGCAGGCCCGGGAAAAGGACAGGTTTTGCTCTTGTGGCTTCGCGATGAGGAGAAACGCGCCAATGCCGTAAGTTAGGTTAATGTACTGCAATAGGTTCAGGCCGATCTGAGTGGGTCAGGACATGCAGGGGCGATTCGGACTGCACCACGCAAATTGCTCCAGGTCGGCGTGTCACACCACTTAGGTAGTAAAATTGCAATGCTTGGTTCTTCTATCTAATGAGCGACTGTGGTCGGCAATTTATACATATACTGGCTGATGCTGTTCGTCGTAGGGATCTGAGACATGGCAGGTAGAAACAGAGTTGCGTGAAGTTATTCCTACCATGACAAAACCAGTGGTGCCTTAACGGTCTACTTGATCGAATGTTTGTGATGCCGTCACTGCGACACGGCGAGCGCGCACCCAACACGGCGGAGCCCAACCCAGACTGTAAGGATCGGTTGTGTTATACTGACTGACAGATCGGCTGGCTGTACAGCAGCAGTGCTTTACAGGTAATTTTAAGCATGTTGCAGCCAGTTCCCACACGGCAGCACCTCTCCACTGGCTTCCCCTGGGGCATGTCTCTGCAACTTGAAGCTGATTCTCCGAGCTCAATTTCAAGCTTTCGCATGTCCAGGGCTAAATAATTTAGCTGTCGTTACAGCGTCGCACCTCCAGTGCCTCCAGTTGCATGGTGGACAGTGGGCGCGTCCAAGCGCTGGGTGTGACACCTGTGCCACTTACTGTGAGCCTTCTCAAATGGGTTCAGGTGTGTGTGTGTGTTTGTGTGTGTATTTAACGTCTTGCGGGTATTCCCTATCGGGACAAAAGACGTGCTGAGCTAGGCGCTATTTACAGTACTGCATCCTCTCCTAACATAGGCCACCGGCTGTAGACTTATTCGGTCCCTTGGGATTCTCCTTCAATCCGCTTTGCGACGGGCCTTGCTACCAGGACGCGGCTCCTCACATAGGCCCGAGGACCACCATAAATAGCGTCCCATCCAGCATAGCTTCGGCTCTTTGGCGCTAAAATGCGAGGCCCTTCCCCGTCAGCGGGATCCAGGCGCTGCCCGCCCTCGCAGCCTCTGTGAACGATGACCGTCTTTACATCGCTCGGGACCACGAGTAGCAAGGCGAGGTCAATCCTCGGTTTTGCTAGCCAGAATTCTCTTGCGCCTCGGCCGACACCGCTGCCGCGGTCTGCACCCCAGCAACCAGGTGACAGAAACGGCCCAGGCGTAGCGGGAGGGGAAAACCTTTGGAAGGGAACAGAGGCCGACGAGCGGCTTGCCTTCAAGGAGAAAAACCGACCGCAGCTAGCTGCTGGGAACCGCACGCGCCTTGGTTCTGAAGGCTCGTGCGGTCAAGCAGGACCACGGCTTCGTGCGAAAGAAGATGAACTCTCCTAAACTCTTCAATCGTGCCTCCCTCCGTGGAGTTAGGGCCCCGGTAGGGCCCTGAAGGCGAAAGCGTGGCCGGGTGGACTGTAAAATTACCCCGCACAACCAAGCTGCTAACAGCTCGGAGAAGCGAAGAATTTTTACAGGGGAGAGTTGAAAATGGGTTCAGGTTGCGGCTCGGTGAACACATCGTCCCAAACCAACACTGCCTCGCGTATAACCAGTCAGTGGAGGTCACTGGGAAGATAGGGCTTTAAAAATGCTGAAGAAATCACAGCGTCGTCGCCGATGATTCGGCGCACTGGATTCCTTCAAAATCGAGGATACATCTAATTAGCAGTTGCGTGTGGCGCGTTTCGAGGCCGTTCATTGTGGCCTTGTCTCGCACACCCCAAACACATGATCGGATGCCCGAACACCCGGTCGACCTTGTTGTCTACAGATTCAATCGCATGTAGGAGCGTTGAGATCGTTGATCACTGCCGTCTCCTTCTAACCATGGGGCCGAGAAGCTCAACTCTGACGTCATATGGGCGCTTGCGTTCTGTGGCCTGTAAATCCCGTCGTCCGTCCGCCGCGCCTGTGACGAATCGAGCTCCGGCGGTGAGACCTCCAACTCCGATGGCATCCCCCGTGCTCCAGGCACGTGTCTGGAGCAGGTTCCGAGCTTCCAGCTCTGCCTGTTTTGGAGGCGTTGTGCGAGGCTTGCGAAATGGAGACGCGTCCTCCATCACATTGGAAGCAACACCTGAGCGTTCCAATTGGACAGTTTGCAGGGTAACGCCAGGCCATGACTCGTACGTCTCTTGGTTGCAAACTGTTTCAGGAACGGATCTGCTTCGAGCAAGCCCTGAGCTGGCTCTGGACCTAAGTCGTGCATAGTCGTAATACCCTTCTGGGAGCAAATGCAGGCGGGGTGGACGCATTGCTCGAAGTGGCGTTTCTTGGCAATGGTCTGGGGGCTCAATCTTCGATTTCCTGGACACGCACCAGCTGTATCACTGCACCTCTTAAGCCCTATTGGCCAAGCTGCCACCGGGCGTCCTCAACTAGTGAGTGGACCTTCTCCCAGTTGTGGCTTCCCGCCGCTTCCGCGCCCCGCCTAGCATGGACTGTGGCGTTGTTCCTGAGGAAAGTCTGCATCTCAACTTGGAAGAAGCGCTAGCCGGGTACAGGGGTTCGAGCCCCGATACGGCTAGGCCAAAAGCAGGCTCCCAGACGTGGGAAGCAGTATTCATCGTGCTCGGGAGGGCAAGGTTGTTTGTTCGGCGGGGCAACCCTGCGAGCAGTTCATCACAGGCCCCGTGTTGTAAGCCAGCCAGTCTACGTTTCATTGGCCCCCGAGCTATAAGAGCAGATCCTGCAGTCCCATCCGCGTCGCGTCCACGACCGCGCCGGCGTTATTTCTCACCACCCCAGCGTAGCCTGCAATAATGTCAACATCGCAAGATTTGTTGCAGCAGTATTGGGGAAAGCTGGTCCCCTACACCTTCAATGGTGGATTCGTCTTCTTGAGCTATGTCATAAGCCTGATTGGCACAAGCTCGACGCTGGAGCTCATGAGGTGGCGGACATCGCATAGGGGATTCTACAACTTGTACAGCGCCCTGGCTGCTCTTCCAAGCATTCAATGGCCGTTACCGATTGCTGACTACCTAGACATTAGATGGCTATTGGTTGGCGCCGCCATTTCAATGGGCGGAATCGCTATTTGGTCGATGGTAAGTTATTGTCCCACCTGTTCCTGCCTTGCACTCGCAAACACTGACACATAAAGTAGCATTTCATCGGCAACAGAGCTATTTACATGCTCGATGGCCGGGAAGCCTTTCAGATTGCGTATTCCACAAGCCTAACGGTCCTCTCTCTGCTCGTCCCGATCCTCGTGCTCATTTTTGCTTTCCTCGGTGTGAGCGGCACAGGCAAAATTCGATGGTGGCGAATTGGCCTCGCAGGACTATTATCTGGAGGTGCCATCTGCGGCATGCACTACCTCGCCGATGCGTCTATTAGCAACTACGACAGTTCGTATGAGCTTTCCTTCGTCATGGGCTCGGTCGTGATTGCGGTGTCGGCCAGTACGACGGCCCTTGCCGTATTCTTCGTCTTCGAAGCTACATGGAAGAATGTCTGGTGGAAGAGGCTCGGATGTGCGATGATACTTGCTGGAGCAGTGTCCGGTATGCACTGGTGCGCTGCTATTGGGACAACCTACCGGCTTCGTCACCTGCACTCATCCGGCAACGGGATGTCTCGACAAGAGGCCATGATCGTGGTCATTTGCCTGGTAAGCCCGGATTATGATCGCGACTCCAATATTGACGCCTCCGAGACTGATCTATGTACAGTCCATCGCCGCTGGCATCCTCACGTCGGGGAGTGCCATGTATTCCGCGTGGGTCCGCGGAGACTACGCCAGCAAGTCACAGCAGGTCGTCTTGGCCGCAGCAGTGTTTGATAGTAAGGGCAGAATCATGGTCAATCAAGCGGGACTGCTCCCCACAGAGGTTATAACGGATACTTTCGTACCAAGAGTAGGTTTTCACCGTAAAAGGTCATCCCGCCAGCTAACCTCGTCTCAACCAGTCCCATGACGACATATTCAGCACCTGTCACCCCCTCTACCACTGGATGTTCCGAGCGTCTCACAACTGGAGCACGATCGGCATAGTTCTCAACGAGATGGAGGCACATGTTGGCCGGCTGTCGCGGGGCGCCAACACAAGCGACAGGACTGGGGTCAAGCTGGTTGGCGACGATGGTCTGCTGGTCGAAAACTGCGACACTATCCTGCGCGAGCTCTTTTGCCTCACCGCCGCAGCGCTGGCGTCACGTATGAAAACGACGCTGGCCAATGTCGGCCTGCTCTGGGACGAAATCTTCGTCACTGGCGACAGCTCCAAGCTCAGTGGCAAGCTACAGCCTGGTCGTGGCAGCGACAGCGCCAGGACCTTGCATCAACCGCCGCACACCAAGGATAAATCCATATTGCAATGTTCGGCGGAGAATGGACTATCCAAGGCAAACCTCCAGGAGTACGGACGCGGTTCTCTCATGTTTCTCGTCCGGAACGTCGAGAGGAAGCGCGACATTGAGAACCTCGAAGCGTTGGGGTACCGCTTCGCAGAGATTCGCCAGGTAGTCGGTAGCATCTACTCAAGCATGCAGATTAAGACTCCTGGCCTCGAGGCTCGACTGCGGACCATGTCAATTCCAGACGAAAATAAGGTCATGCTTGAGCCAGGGGTCCACCTAGGCATGTTCGCCGTCCGCGCGAGGCTGGACCGCCGTGGGTTCGACGTCTTGGTGCAAAAACCCGCGAGGTATCTTCTGCCGACAGTCCCGATGCTGATGGGTCAACTGGAGTCCTGGCAGACAGAATTCCTTAACCGTCATCAAAACATGACTGTTGCCGCTCTGGCACAGACGCTCGAGAGCGTGGAACTGGCGTCTACGCAGGAAAAGTTGTTCGCGTCTGATCTACGCAATGCCATTTCCACCCTCCGGCAGTCTCTCGATGCCAAATTTGACGACGCGACTTTGCTGCCGAGAGCGGTCCAAGTTCCCTTCGTCACCCGCGAGGAAATACCCCGGGCCATGACGTGTACGCTTGTCGCGTTCCAGCTGGTGCTCCCCATCCATGCGACTGTCCAATCTACACGGTGCGAATTTACGCCGCTCAATTTCTTTCGGTTGCGACAGTTCCTGTACGACGGCTCGCCGGACCACCTCGAGTTCTCGCACTCCGTCCACCGCAGCCTGTCCTACGCGCCGCGACAGGACAAGGGCAATAGCACTAACGCGGCCAGGCGCGGGACACACAAGGTCAACTCTTCGCTGGCCCGAGCCGTGGACATCATCGGCCACGCGTTGCCCGTCGCCGTGCGCAGGGAAACCCAAACGCCTTGGCAAAAGTCCACGAGGAGTCAGGAGCAGCTCGCACCGGTAGTCTCCAATCCCCGTTCTGTGTGCCATGCGAGAGACGATGGCAGCTTCGAATATGAGCACACCCCGTCAGTGATCGGCTCGTTTACCGAAGAGGAGAGGGGCGACCGCGATTTGCATCAGCATCGCACGAACCAGCCGTTCGGCGGGATCATGATTTCGCAAGAAGTCACAATCGATATCCACAATGTGAGTGCCCGTGACGCTGTCCTGTTTATGGATCCATCAATCCGTACTGATACTTGCAATACCTAGACCCTTCAGCAGCCGATGCGTGACGATACCGTGGTTTGGAGTGGCTTAGGTCCCCCTAGCTTGTCATCCAGGACAGAAAACACGACGCAGCTGGACAAGGGGTATAGCGCCATTGCGACAGGAGAATCCGGCGTGAGGATGACGAGCGAACGAGGTGATTATGTAGATGATCTATTGTCCATGAGCATGTTGGGACGAGTCGGTGCGTCGTAGGCTACAGGGCTTCTGATGGGGACAGTCCTCTAGCGCCAATGTTCGCGATACACCCACTGTTGGGAATGAGCTAAATATGTATGACCAAGGCCATGTTCTGGCTCAACGAGGCTCCGCTGGCAGTACGAGAGACCCAAGAGAATCGTGACAACGAACCAGAGATGACTGGCTCATCAGACACAATGTGATTTCGACGTAACGATGGCTTCGTATATCAAACTTGCACCTCAGGTTTTTAAACTCAGCCAACCCACAAAATGCATTTGGACAACGCCTGAAGCGCTTTACCGCATCCGACGGCTTTTTCACACTGAAATACGCCCAACATGATGTCCCACTATTTCGTCCGAGTCCCACCATTTTGGCACCAGCCTAATGCTCGCAAACAGGTTGGCTGCCCCTCGGGGGCCCCAAACGGCTAGTTCGAGTTGTCTGACTGTGTGGGGAGAACATGGGAATCGTTCGTCCCGCTGAAGCCGGTCAGAGCGTGCGTCCTAGGCGTTGAGAGATCGCGCTTGCCGACAACTTGTGCAGGAATCTTTCATTTCCACGGGGAAGGCAAAAGGAAGTAGTCCGTGGTGTGACGGTACAAGGCACGAACGAGGCCGAATGCGACTTGGACAAGGTAATTGTCAAGGAGAGAAAGAGGAGAGAGTTCATTTTGACGTCTTTGAATGCCTGAACGACGGATCTCGATCCCGAAGATTGACGCTCTTGGGGTGGTGGAACGATTCCGGGAGGCTGTTGCCGGTCGTAACCCATTTTGTTCATATTCCATCCGCCTGATCTGACCTGAGGTGATGGTCCAGGGAGCTGTCAGGTCTTCGCCACCTGGGTGCCATAGTGGCCACATTACTAGTTCCGGTACAAGCCGACCGGGACTCGGTCTGGTCTTATCTTGTCCTGTCCTGTCCTGTCTCCTCCTGCACCACGCAGCCTGTCAGGATTCACATGCGAAAAGGATCAGCAGTGACGCTTGACGGAAGCCAGAAGCGGTCGTTCTCTCACTTAGGTCAAGACTAGATACAAGACGTAACACGAAGGGAAGAAGAGAAACGGCCAAAGCTGGCGCAAGGCGCCAGCCCCTGAAGTGGCTAATTACCCCGCACAATCACGCTGCTAACACCTCGGAAAGGCGAAGTTTTACAGGGGAGGAGTTGTTACGGATGGGATTCAGCAGTCGACATGATGGATAGGGTGGCAGAGGCACACGACCTTATCCATGGGTCTTGAGAGGGGCGATCTAAGCTGCAGGACACCTCCACTCCACTGGCATTCTCTCCAGGTTGCGTTGCCTGGGCGCCTCCAGGCGTGCCTCCACCGCCGGGCAGCTCCAGCAGTGGATTGATCCAAGAAGCCCCAGCTGCAGGCCCTGGTGCATGCACGCCCGCTGGATGAACAGCAGCCACTGCAGTAGGTACCAGCAGGCCCCCCACACCGCGATGGCGTTGCAGCCGACCAGTCACCCAGCGACAGCAAGGCGCCACAACCTTGGCTGTCTTTCTGCCGTCCCCGGCTGTCCTCGAGACATCCTGACTGGCTTGGCTGGCCCCGTCGTCATTGCCAAGACAGTCAGGGTATCTGGACGTTTAATACTGCCTCATTCCCCCGTTCGTGTTCCCCCTCACGCCCTCCCTTCCTTCCTTGTTTCACACGTTGTCCGTTCTTTGCTTGCAACAGCTCCTCGCCTTACACCAAGGCAGTCAATCTGTTGGGCTTTCATCCACCGGTTGTGAAAGGAAACACCACCGTGCCTGCCCGCTCCCGTCTTCGGCAAGAGCCGCCATCGTGGCTGACAGGAACCTCAAGCCATTGGATTGGTCTTGCCTCTACTCCCACTTGCTGATGCTGCGCCGCCTACCGGAAAACCTGCGATAGGGTCTCCTGCGCCTCTGCTGCCCTTTCATCGTCTGCACTGGTGATTCGACCTTGTCACGACCTGCATCACCACGTCTCCGTCATACATTCTTGGGTGCCGTTGCCACTGCTCCTGCGTTTCCTGCGCGAGCCCCCATCGATCGCCAGCGCCCAATCTCGCCGCCCCGCCGCACCTGACCGCCACCGACACGCCCAAACGCCCAGCCACACCCCCCGCCTGCAGGGCACATCATCGTACTCGCTACCATTGGCCGTCTAAGCGATCCCCCCAGCCCGGCCCTTCTTCCGCGCCTTGCGCCCACCAGTTTCCCTGAAGGCCTGTGTGATCCAGTCTTGAGACAAACCCCATTGGGGCCCGGGGGTGTGCCGAACACTCGACAATGCAGCAGTCGACCAACCAGCATCACACCTGACGTCGCCAAAGTATGAAATACGGTCAACAGCTGGAACAGGAGTCGGTTCCCGAATGGAGCTTGCGTATGTCGTTGCCCTGTCCTGTCCATTGTGTCCGCGCCTGTGTCGCCTCGCCCTGCCGTGTGACGTCGGAACGTTGCAGATGGCGGCGGTTGGAGGCAATGCCGTCGAGGACGGGCGCAAACGAAACACGAGAAAAAAGCAACGGTGGCTAACGACAGGCTGCCATTCCAGATAACCTCGACTACAACTCCCTCAAACATGAGATAAAGGTCCACACGACGCGCGACCAGGCGTCAGCCATTGATATCCCTGGCCACCAGGGCACGTCTCTCCGAATATTCGAGGATGGGTTGTTCGACGAGCTCTCCAAGCAGCACGACCGCGTTGATCTGTTTGTCACGAGCAAAGCCAACGAGATCTCGAGGCGGCTAGGTACGACCATAACCATGGCTCGGTATAAGGAGACGGGGCGCTGACATGACTGGCCAGAACACCTCAACACCAACATCCAACGGTGCATTGCCAAGCGCTCCGCTGACCGGGACCGGTCGTTTTCGGTTAAGCGCCAGCGACGATTCGCCAAGTATGAGATGGAGCTGATGCGATGCGGCTACGACATCCAGGCGTTGTCGCGTTTCGCAAACGCGCAGATTGTGGCCTTCCGAAAGATTCTTAAGAAGTACAGGGTGCGTATGAACGGACTGGAACATCACCCAGCTTCCATGGTGCTGACGGCTTCAAGAAATGGACAGGCTCCACTACCCTGACTTCGCGCTTCAACGACATCGTCCTGGGGAGCCCCAAGAGCTTCACCAGGCGTGATTTCTCGCCCCTCCAAACGCGGTACGATAAGCTTCTCTCGGAGCTTCGGTCCGCCTCGCCGATCCTCAGCGACCCAGGCTCGCCATCGTCGGACGAGCAGCCACTGCCCGAGCCATCGAGTCCCGGGACCGCGCGCGTCAGCTTCGACCCGTTGCCGCCGACGCAGATGGGCCGCCAGGTCAAGTATTGGAACGAGTACGACGACGGGAGTGATGTTGGAAGCGCGGGAGATGACTACACCATCTATATCAACCCCGACGAGGACACCAGCTTTCCAGGCATGGCGTACGTTCATGCCATCGTCTCGATGCCCTACGAGAAGGCCAAGCAATGGTTCCGCCGTCAGCATAGTGGCGAGAGACGGCCACTCCTCTCGAGCGCAAATACCAGTCAGAGCTACTCTACGACGGCAGTCGATTCGGAAGAAGAGGGCTACGCCAACTCGGATGTGCTCCCAAACCAGGGATACATGACGCACTATGCCCTGCCCAGTGTCAGTGAGCAGAGGGCCATACGGTATAGGGAAAAGGAATTGCTGTGGGGCACAGTCGGTTCCTTCATCGCATCCTTCGTCCTCCTGTGTATCGCGGGCATTCTCATCTCGACTGGTAAGCGCAAGCTGCGGGTCGTGGTAGACGCCGGCGTCACGGTCGGCATCATGGTCAGCCTTTTCTGCGCTTGCACCGGTCTGGGCGTGACCTTGTACCGCCAAGATCGGCTCTCTCTGGTATATCGACTCATAGTATGGGCTGCGTTTGTGGCTTCATGCTTGCTCAATGGGATGCTTCTTGTGGTTGTGCTGGGCAAAACGCCTTGAAGTCAGGCAATCATCCGTGGCCATTCCGGCTGCCTAACTCAAAGGGATTGGCCGAGGCAGACTGAATAAATATACCATCAACCATGGCTAGGAGAATGGCAGTGTCGGGTCATGGCAAGAGTGATTTTTAGGAGTGGCAATTCAATGTCAAGCATCCAGGGATGGAAGAGACAAGGAACCCGCGCTACCATCCCCGGCTGTGTTTAACGGGAGATGAATGTGAGCCGTGGAGTTGGCGGGAAATGAGATGCAAGCACTACCGAGGAACAACAGGGGGTTGGTCGAGCTGACAGGGTGCCAATCATAGAGTCTCTGTGCAGCTGGCTCGACTTTTCCGCATCGAGATCCTGCTGCCACTTTGTTTGGGCTGTGCGGCTGCATCGTGCTGACCCTACAGGCTGTGTGGCGCCCAGGAATCGTGTTGTTGCCCTTGGCAATGGCTCGGAAGGACCATGGTGATTTGAGAAATTTGTTTGCAACGGTGAACACGGTCCACCACGTAGGTTGAAGGCTTTCAGAATTGATTTCAGGGTGGGATGGGCGTGAAGAGGCTTTCCCTTTGAGCCTCCGCAGCGGCACCCAAAGCACGCGGTGGAACCGCTTGCTCCGTTCGTTCCACGTTCCTCAGGTAGACTACTACGCCAAGAAGGAAGGATTTCCCTATGCTGTGTCACGGTAAAAGAAATGTCTAGGCGTCTATGCTCCCAAGCGCACTTCTGCTCGGCGGTTTGGACTGAGATACAAAAACGGCATGTCTATCCAAGAATCATGCAAGCTTCTGAAAGCTGCTGGACTCAGCACCACGTCGACTTCGGCAAATGGGCGAGTACCACTTACACTCGCGTTGCTGAGCTTTTGTGCAGGCAATAGCCACGCGCTGAATTTCAGGTAGTCAGCACTAACTGCATGTGGGTTTTAATAAATTTCAGGATGTCAATACTAACTACACGTGGGTTTTAATTGCGCGTGTTCACCGAGCGGGCGATTATCTGCGTCGAGATAGGCTGGCACTGGGCTGCCATTTACGTCGGCCAGACCGGCCATCACGTGCCGAATGCTTATCCGAGAGGGAGTTCGCCGCTACATAACTACCTGTGGCACAGAGAGCCAGCCTTATGTCGCATAACATCTGAGCTCAGAATATTTGTCCGCGGAAGCCGATGCTATAATCCGTGCAATAAGGTCGAGCGCCTGCATGCGTTGTGCAGGGAGTCTGCACCACAAAGCAAATCATTCCTTTGTGTACAAAGAGCAGCGCACTGTCATGCGCTTACAGATAGCTCTTCAAGATAATTCTCATCAATTAACACGATGCCAACGGTGATCCCTGTGGAGCCAATTGTCTGACACTACCGGATTCCCTTGACTGTTTCTGATTGGCAATTGATATGCGCGCAAGGAGGAATTGACAACGACGCAAGGGGCTTTGTGCGCGCTGAGTTTAGGGGATTTCTCGGGGACCTGCCAGATCACCGCCACTTCACGCACTCGACATCAATCGACAATAACTCAACAATTATTGCACCGATTGATGAGACCCTTGATTTCCTGAAGTCGCCGCGATCAGTTAATTGTGCTCAGACTGAATGATGACCTGGCTGTCCTGCCGTTTGCCCTCTTGATACGAACACCTGGTCACGACGCAGTGGTGCGCGTTGGCGGTGACACCTTGGAGCCAGCTATACCGGGCAGTAGGTTGTGTAGTCAGACTTGGTGACAACTGTATACTGTGCTACTCCGGATAGTGGAGCACGTATGATTTCCAGGGGTACTGACTTCCGATCCGTTGACGACGCCAGCACGTGAGTGAACCTCATTGCGATGAATGAATGTCTACATGAACATGAGTGGAGTTAGACGACGTCGATTCCAGGTACTGTGTGGAATACAGCGAGCATACTGTAATACTGATGTGATAACGCAGGCAACAGAGTACACAAGCCCTTAGGTAGTCCACGTCTGCGAAGTCCAGCGATATGCCCCAATTCCACGTATTGCGCGCCACAGATTTGGGTACTCCGTCAAACGAATTCGGGCAAGAATATGGGCGGCATGGCCCAGCTACAAAGACGAACCTGGCAAAACAAACACCGCCGTCTTAATTAGCTCATCCCGAGCCTTCAAAGCTTTGTCATTGGGGTAGGATCGACCCCATCAGTGTGGGTCCAACGTCGTCGCACCGTGGCACATCGTCCACAGCATGCGCAGCTTTTAGATCTGCGAGATTTCGTCTGCGGCGGCCTGAAAACTGCGGATCAGCATGGAGCTATTCCTTCTAATGAAAGATAGCATGTACAGTACTGGATCGACAAAACGTAGGCGGGTAGCTTGCAGAGTTCTGGCGTCCTCTTTCACGCCACACGTGGCGCTTGCGAGCAGCCGGATCACACTTACACTGGCTCGCTAAATCGCCGTCCACGGAGTCGGCGTAGTCTGTTATCGTGGAACAGGTGACGGTGAAAGACGCGTTCAGAATGGCCAACGATGGACAAGGATTGGGTCGGGATCTGCATTTGTCATTTTGTTCTCAGGCCAATCAGGTGCGAGATTAGTGGCACGGTCGCCAATGCTCACTGCCTGTATGTCACGCGTGCAATACTTGTTAGTGCAGGGTAAACAACCATCTTGGTGCTTGCGGACAAGGCTCGGTGCAAACGTGCAGCCCGCCATCCTTAGTAGCCTCTCCCTTTCCAGGGCGTTGGCGCATACACGTGCGACTGTTCCTGGAGAAGTAGGTTTCTTGTGGATAACGTCAACAGCAACATTCCCCCCCCCCCCCGGGGTTGAGCTGGCCGGGTCTGACAAGCCATTCTGCCCTTGCCATGACATATTACAAATGCACCTGATAATCTTTCGACTCCCCGTCCAGTGCAATCATTCATTTATGTGAGCTGGCAGGTTCGGTCGAGGACTTCACTCTCAGCCCAGGTCGATTCGCGTTGCTTTTATTGCATAGTTTTGCACCCGGAAGCGGCGAGAATGCTCGCGAAGCTCAGTTTTATTGTTGCCGCCGTCGCTGCGGCAGCCTCACTTTCTGCTGTATCGGCCCAAACATTCCAGCGGCTCGGAAGCTGCCCTAACTTGGGATGCATCCTCCCGCCTGATCAGAGCGACTTCCTACCCGGCCAGCTCTTCGATCTTCGTGTCGAGGTCCATGCTCCCGTGAACGGCTCCGAGGCCGCCCACAACGGCGAGCCCGACGAGAAATTCAAAGTGACCATTGCCAAGGGTGACGAGCCGCCCAAGGACTTCGCCGAGTCGTTTGGCATCAAGGAGCCCGAGCTGGAGAAGTGGCAATTCAAGTGGTACGAGGATCTTTTCGCGGAGGACAGGGAGGCGCCTTCAGTTGTCAACGTTGCTTCCAAGGCGTACCGCAAGCTTGCCATTGACGAGCCGGGAAAGTACACTGTCACTCTCGACTACTACGGCGGCGAGAAGACGACTGCCCATTGGACTGTGCGCCCTCTTCAGAGGCGGAGAAAGGCCAAAAATGTCATCCTCTTCATTGGTGATGGCATGACCACCAACATGGTGAGCCACTTGCGCGGCCCATTATTGAGAGAAGTTCAAAGCAGTGAGCCGGCAACTGACCGCCCGAGTGCACTCGCAGATCACTGCTGCCCGTCTTCTCGCGCACAAGAGCATCAATGGCAAATTCCAGACGCGGATGAAGTTTGATGAGCTCCCGGTCGTGGGTCACCAGATGACGCATTCGATTGACGGCTACATCACGGACTCTGCGAATTCTGCCTCTGCCCTGTACTCGGGCCACAAAAGCTCCGTCAATGCCATGGGGTATGAACGTACTCCTGGACCCTGAGAACGAGACTCGAGACATTAACAATACACCAGCGTATACGCCGACTCATCCCCAGATGACTTTGATGACCCAAAGGTCGAGACCATTGTTGAAATCTTCCGCCGCATCCATGCAAGTCCAAATCCCACATTAGGCTGTCGGGCAAACATCCACTGACTTCTGGCAGCGCGGCGCATGGGGGGCGGTTTCGACTGCGATCGTGGCAGACGCCACCCCTATCGCCCTCACCGGCCATACCCGCCGCCGCTCCGAGTATGCCCCACTAATCGACCAGGCACTCAACGGCATGACCAACTACAGCTGGTCCAGTCACGACGGCCCCGACGTCTTCTTCGGTGGCGGCGCCGAGCAATTCCTTCCCGGCAAGGACTCCTACAAGGGCAAAGACTACTACGCCGAGTTCGCCAAGAACGGCTACACGATCTCTCTGAACAGGACATCTCTCCTCGAGGCCGACTCTAGCAAGCGAGCGCTTGGAATTTTCTGCCAGAGCACCCTTCCTGTCTGGCTTGACCGAAACATCTACACCGACAACCTCAAGAACTTCAAGAACGACCCCAGGGGTGGCAAAGGACCTGCTCTCGACCTCCCCGGCCTCAAGGACATGACCCTCAAGGCTCTCGAGGTCCTCCACAGGCGCGGTGGCGACAAGGGCTTTTTCCTCATGTCTGAGGCTGCGTCTATCGACAAACAAATGCACGCTCTCGACTACGACCGCGCCCTCGGCGATGTCCTCGAACTTGACGATACAGTCCACGCAACCATCCAGAAGCTTGATGAGATGAACAGCCTTGAAGAAACGCTCATCATTGTCACCGCTGACCACGGCCACGGCTTCGAGTGAGTGGCCCTCCGGAATCCCCCTTCATCTTCCGACGTCCGTCATCAAATTAACGATGTAATGTGCAAGCGTCTGGGGTTCAGCCGACACCGACTATCTCACCTCCGAGAAGGACGAGCGTGCCAAGCGCAAGGCTGTTGGCGTCTCTGAACAGTCCGGTCTCTCCCAGTACACTCAGAAGACTGATGGCATTGAGTATGGCACCGGCCGTTCTTTTCCTGCCAACTGGGAGCCACGTTACGCCATTGCTGGCGGCGTCGGTGCCGGACCAGACCGCCGCGAGGACTACAAGGTGCGAAAGTCAGGGCCCCGCACCCCAGCGGTCAAACTCAACGGCGAATACTACGTCAACCCCAAGGACGGAGCCAACGGTGTCGTCATCAATGGCACTCTGCCGACCAGCGAACCCCAAGGCGTGCACTCCCTAACCGACGTGCCCGTATACGCAGTTGGCCCGTGCCAGGAGATGTTTAGCGGCACCTACAATAACGTTGACATCTTTCACAAGATCGCGAGTTGCCTGGGCTTGGCGCGCCAGCATGACTGCCAAGCCCACAATGAAGACGTAAACGGTTTGAACTAGGACCACTTTCTAGCTTCGGCACAGGTAAAATGAGTCGCATTCGGCCCAGGTATTGGTAATACCACTTAGCCGTGACTGTCACGGGCTTTGAGGATCTCTCCTACCTGTGATGCTATAAGGTACGAACCAGTTCGAGCGGACTTGGGCAACATTGTCTAGAGGGAAAGGAGAGAGTCAAAGTTTCGTAAAAATGCATCACCCTGTCTAGTTCTACAGTTTGAATAAGTTAGAGACAATTGGCATGAGCGCAGACCGCCTCTCGCACCGCCATCACCGCCTCCCGCACCGCACATGCCACCGCTTGCCCCTGCAAACACGTCACCTCCCTCCGCCGCCTGAACAATGGCTGATAGAACCCGCCCGCAACTTCCACGCAAATCCTGTCGATTGACGGCCACAGGCATACCACCACATGCGGGAATCCCGCCACCTGGAACTCCGCTGCGACTGACGAGGAACACCCTGCAATTTCCGATTGTCATGGCCAGGAACGACAATGCGAAGAAGCCCGAGTCCATCTTCGAAGCAGGCCTAAACCATGATACCCTCGGTCTCCTCATTAGCGTTTACAGGAGCCCCCAAATCATATCGCAAAAGATGGACAGGCACAGAGAAATATTGGCGACGGAAGTCAATGCTGTTTGATGGTCTATGGCTGTTCGTTCAACTCGCGCCTGGAGTAACCGGTATTGGATCCCGTGGGGCCAGCCTGCACGCGTTGTTGGCATCGATTCGCTTCCTGCATTCTTGGGCTTCAAGGCCGTTTTGCTGCACCGCCATGAATGCGGAGCGATACCGGCTGTCTCGTACGTCCCGCAAGTGTAACAACCGGTATATGTGACCGGTATCTGCTCCACCTCAAATGTTTAAGGGTTCGTTGTCGCCTTCTGTAGTTGAGTAGAGGCCGTACTTTGAGGCGAAGCTGCAATGGTGTCTTGGCTGCTTTGGGGCTGATATCAACGCGTCCTGAAGGTGCCGAGACGGTCAGCATTTGCGGGTGGTAACGAGGAATTCTGTATTGCAAACAGGCATTGAAAAGCTGTCCCAAATGCACCAGCGCGGCAGCTGGGTGAGTCCACGTCTAATTAACCGCACCGACGAGTTCTATCCGAGTATCTTCATTCACCCAGATCATCCACCGCTCCCGTACTGGGTTTTGGTCAGCATGCAGGCACTTGCCGCCCGCCGAAGTTCTCGAGCCACGGGCTAGGATCAAAGAGGTGGCTTGGACCCACTTCTCTCCCAGGCAACGCAACGCTTTCCCTTCCACGCAACGCTTTCCCTTCCACGCAACGCTTTCCCTTCCACGCAACGCTCATTCAATCACACATACTCTCAGCACCCTCGCGCGACTAGCGACCCCCTCCAGCACGTGCGGCTCTCCTCTCGACCACGGATACGAGATCGGAGCTTGCTATCATGGCGCCCGTGCTCTCCATTTGTGGGTAACTCTACACAGCAAGTGGCCACAGAAGTCGTCAGTATGAACGGGAGTGTCCCAGACCGCGGGCGTGTCGTGTTCGCCGTCACCACTGCAACGCTCGTCCTTGCATCCATCTTGGTCGGTGCTCGCATCATTTGCCGCTACTTTGTTGTTCGCAATGTCACCTGGGACAACAAGTGATGGTATTAGCCTGGGTCGTCGCCTTCTTCTTCTGCTGCTCAGGACCTCGTCAGCTCACGGCGCCCGCACCGAGCTTAGATGGCCAACCTCTTTTGTCTCGCCTTTCCTTGTCCGAGACGTCATCGTCGGCCAGCCCGAGTCGCAACTTCCAGGCATCTTCGCCATCCTTTTGCTCAAGCCAATTCAGCGACGATATATGCAGCTGTGCCCACTGTTTCTCTTGCAGGATGTACCCCAATACGCGAGGCGGGCATATCAGGTACTGCTCTGGGAGCCACTCCTTAGCATGTACGAACGTCTCGTTGTCGAACTTAGTCCGGTACCGATCCGCGTCGCGGTTGAAATTAAAGGCGATGGTCTCGTAGAGGGGGGGCGGTTGAGAGCAAAGGGGAGAGCTTGGTTGTTGAATAGTCGCGGTCTGCCTAGGGGAGAAGAGCAAAGAGAAGATGGATGGATGGTGGGGTTAAGGAAGGGTAGGGCATCCAAGGCGGGGCTGGGTATTAATGAGCTGCGTGCTGTGTGGCACTCATAGCCATTAGCGAGCTTGCCAATCAGTTTATGCGACCTACACAGTCGTGTCAGTTGTTAATTCGTTCAGTGGTGCAAGATGCCTACTCGACGCCTAGATCAGCTTGGTCGTCTGGAGCAATCCCTAACTTGTCACGAAGAGCCTGTACACCAACAGACCCTCGACCGCGTTGGACGTCATGGAGGTGTTTGCAAACGCCGCGACGCCGAACTTGGCATCTGGGAACCAGTACACCTGGGCGCCGAAGCCAACGAAGCCGTCCGAGTGCGCGTATATCAGATGGCCGCGGTACAGCGTGCGCTACCACCCGAGGCCGTCCATGGCGATGTCCTTGCCCATGGAAGGCTTGCCGCAGAGGATGCGCGGCGCCCGCATGTCGCCGTGCACCGCGGCCGAGAAGCGCGCCGTCTGGTGCACGAGGCACTTGATCCATCTTGCGTAGTCGGCCGCCGTCGATATGGTGCCGCCCGCGCCGCTGATCTCGACGACCGTCATGTGCTGCTCTTCGCGGTGAATCTCCTCTACCTCGTCCCAGTAGTAGCCCGTCGCCAGGTGCTCGGGCGCCGAACTCGCCGCTTTCAGGGAGAAGTACGTCGACGACATGCCCAGCGGCTCTCAGATCAGCTAGCGCAGGACGTCGCCGAGAGACCTGGCCGTAGGCGTCTCGATGACGAGCGACAGCACCGAGTATATCAGGTTGGAGTACTCAAACTTGACGCGGGGTTCCTCCGTCATGTCCAGGTGCCGCAGGTAGCATTGGACCAAGTGGAAAGTCATGTTCCGGCCGTAGATGTATCCCAAAGTGCGGCAGAGCAAGGAGGCTCACTATCCTGCTGAATTGTTTTACGATGCTCTCGTTACAACAAAGACCCTACGTACATCGCTGACCGGCTCCTCTAATCCATTGTCAATATTCGTGCTAGATGCGCCATTAGATAGTCGAAATCTACACTGCCAAGCCAGCCGTGTTCAGAGTATTCTGCTCCTCCTTCGAGTAACGGAACAGATACGAAGCCGCTTCGAATGCGGGGTTGGCAAACGAGGCCGGCCTACTTTGTGACCGTCTTGCAGGCGTCTGCCAACGCATGGACTAAGTACGCAGATACACAAGCGGTACAAGGAGCGCGCCGCGCTAGGACAAATATATACATACATAGTTATATATGTATGTATATCTCCACAGGAGGCCTACCTCCAACGTTCGTGGCATCTCGACTCTTCCTCAAAGCCTTTATACAGCAGCCTCTTACACCTACAAGATGTCTACTTGCCAACTTGATGAGGACGATACGCCCGTCACCACACATGTTGACATGGGCCAAATCATGTTGCCAAGGGCGCGGTCTGAAACCAACGTTACCACCCATCAGGACAGGACTAGGACCCCAATCGCCAGACAAACGGTTCGACAAATGGCAGCAAACAAGATGTTGCTCAGCCATGCGACTGCCACTTTCCCTTTGTCTCTTCTGCCTTTCACCCTCCCTGCAGCATCGCTTTCCGCCTGCGTCCATCCAAATGACCCATCGGCATTGTCAGCAAGCAGCACCATCGAATCATCAAGCCCCTCATTCGCCGGCAGTGAGGTCGTGACACTCCCGTCCAGAATATGTGTTTGGATCTGGCTTGGCGGCCGAGCTCGGGCAGTTGTCCTCCCGCTTTGGGCAACGAGGCAATCCCGCTCTGGGATGTGATGATACGCAGGAGGGGCTCAATACAGTACAGGTCGGGACCTCCAGCATAGTATAGCCACTGCCCTTCCAAAATGCAGGTTTGCCATGAGGACACCATTTCGGCCGGAAGGTCGCCCAAGGCACAGGCGGCCAAGCCAAGATATTCCTGCGGGTGTCCAATATTACTACGCTAGTCAACCTGGAAGGTTGACCTTGGGTGGCTGAGACCTGTGATAGGTGCTCTGCTCCTGCGGGTGTGCGTTTTCAATCCTACATGGTGCTTTTATGTGTGCTCCGTGGCCTATTGGTGACCACCCACGGCCTGCTCCAGCCAGCTCGAAGGCAGCCATCGCCTCAATTCAAGCCTGGTGACAAGGTGTGGCTGCGACTTCGCGTGAGAATCATTCCGCAATCGTCCTTCGATATCTAGAAATTCCTGACATTGAGATCTCTGGAAGCAGCCACTGAATCGGCATTCTAATTGTCTATGACTGGACCCTAAGAGATCTACGCAAAACGCTTCGTGCATGCTACAGCCTATTATTTGCAGCCGGCAATATCCAACGAGCCTCCCGTGACAGGAATATGTTTGCAGCCTTGAATCCTGAAACTCTTCATTTTTGCCCCTTCTTTACTGCTATTCTTTGACCACTTTGTGGGCCAAAACTCCCCTTTATGAGCGGCCGTTGCTGACCCAAGGTTCTCGCCCCGACAACCAATGTCGCTATGGATTGAGATAGAGCAACGAGTCCAAATAAGGCTGCAGAACTCAAAGGAGCCGACGCCCTTTGAAGTGATGGCCTCGTCGAAATTGTAGCAGTCATTGTCCGCGAGAAGGCTGTGGTAATGGCGCTTCTGCCCGTGCTGGTCTTTTCCAGTCCAGACTGTAAAGCTCCAGGCGTCTGTGCCGGCGATGAAAATTGTAGTGAGGCTTAGGAGCGCAGAGAGCTTCATGTTGGATTGATTGTGCTCGTTGAAATGACTTGAATGGGTTTGTAGAAGGCTCTGTTGTATTGCAAATATTCGCCGGCATGACGCAGCCCTTATATACTTGTAAGCGGTGGTATAAGCTCGACGGTCATCATCGGATGAATTTCTCGCTTCGGTCCTGAAGCTGAACAGAGAACTCTTCATTTGCCCAGTCGCTGGTGGTGGTCTTCTACACTCGAAACATCCTTGCGTCGCGTAGAGCCTTACAGGAGGGAACAAGGCCCTTGCACTTTACGGGGCAGTGGGGGCATCGAAATGGAGGGTGGTGGATCTCCTATGTTGCTGAATATAAGCGGCCCAATGTGCTGTACTACACAGACAAACGTAGCTTGAACTAGCGCACGATGGTCACCTATTCCAACAATACAAGAAACCGCTCTGTGCATCGGTGCTACCGGGAAGGTAAACAGAAGCGTATTCCTCGTGTTTCCAGATCGGGTATGGTTTCCGAGCTGGTACTGATCCTGGCATGCCTTAGTCGCAGAGGTTACCGAAAGCGTCGTCAACTGAGAGGTCGGCTAGGAATCTAGGATGACGTGACGATCCCAACTGGGTACACTCAAGCTTTCTAATCATACGCGTAACTTATGGTTTAGTTCACGTACATGATAAGCGAGTGGGCCAGACAAGCGAGCGGACCAGCCGACCGCGACCACGCGACGATCATCCTTTCAACGCGTTTTTCTCCACCAAGGTAGATGGAAACTCCCAGTAAAGAACGCCAATTGTTTGGGCGACGCCCAGGTCGTGTTGCCTGATGACGATGCCCACACACCGTGGCTCGTTGGCCGCAGCATGCGCAGTTCTTGGTACCTGCGTCGACCCAGTTGTGCTAGGCGGGGTCTGTGCCTAATAGGGAAGATCAGCGAGCGGAACCACGCCACACACATGAAAGTATTAAGGTCTCTGTGGGCAGTGGAATATCGGAGGGGATAGTCGTCCGTGGTCCGCCGGCTGGGCCACCCATGCCAAACGAAAATCGGTCGAACTAGGAAAGGCCCAACTTGAGCTTGGATGCTAGCGTGATCAACCGAGCTTGACACTTCGTCAAAGACCCCTGCGCCGATCCACCTGCGCAGTCCACAGGGTTGTCAGGGGCTGTGCGGATTGTACCATTGCGTGGGCGGTTGTGACATGTAATGCCGCCACCGGCAGCAGGGCCCATGGCAGGGGGTGTTGGTCTAGACTGATACATGCACCGACATCGCCACCTCGAGGGCGACTTCAACAAACCTGAAACAAGCTGCCAGGTTATCGGAGCGCAACACAACTCCGAAAGCTCAATTGGCGAGCCCAGTGCCTGTCACATAGCCCAGGCGCGTCGCACCCATGGTGAGCCTATGGTCTGGGAACCAAACCTGGCAGCTGACTACCCGTCACTACCGAGAGCACGCTGCGAATTGACCGCCTACCCACACAGAAGCACTGCTATCGATCGAGGCCTACAACTGCGCCAAGAACCCGCAGACCAGCGCTCCCCGCTGGAACGTTTGCAACACCAGCGGCCAGTGGGTTGTATGATACTTCGCTCCTGCTGAAAAGGGTTCGCAGAGTACTGGACTTGCAAATCACGGCGCATTCGTGCCTGTTGACACAAGCTTGCTCAAGATCTGGATGTATGCCAAAGATAGCGCTAAACAATCGCGGCCGCGATGCAAAGTCGACAACAGCTCATTCCCATGATTGATTGAGTGACAGCAATGGAAGCAATGGAGATGGCCCGAAAGTCTCTAAAAGCCGTCGTCGGCTGAATTACAGTACGAGTATGCCATATCTAACACAGGGGGCCGACTACTTAAGAAAAAGGATAGACAATATCTTGATGGGCTGCTCACCGCAGCAACGCACCAAATAATCATGGCGGACACTGCTCATCCTGAGACAGCTGCACAGCATGCCAACGGCAAGGGAAAACAGACCGTCGGTCGCCTGCCCACCCCTGAGCTTACTCCGGGTGTCGAAGATGCCAGGATCGCAGCAGATATTGCCCGAAGGGCCGCGGAAGCTGCCCAGCACCAATCTCCATCCGCATCGGCAGCGCTGCCTACCCAGTCATCTCAAGATGCCGCCAAGGCCGTTGATGAAGAGATTGAGCGAATAATGAAGTGTCCCAAGGGTGTTTACGCCGAGATCTTGTCGGTAGATCCCGACTCATCTGACGCCGACAAATTGATCGCGTGGAGACGCTTGAGTTGTATGATGCATCCACACTATTGCCGGCAAAAGAACGCGAAGGACGCGTTTGAGAGTACGTAACACTTCCCTATCGATCACGCTCACCGACTTACATGTGAGACAGAGCTGCAAGATGCCGCAAGCAAAATCGGTGTAGACCAGCCGTTCCTCGGCGAGGTGTACTCTTGGGACGGCAAAGCGGACTTGCAAGCGGATGATGACTTAGACGGAGAGGAGACAGACGATGAGCGCAGGATAGAGGAAGACGATATACCCATTCCACCTACACGTGTGAACGACGCATATCGTGAGGCGACAGCTCTCCTGCACAATCTTGGAGAGAACCCCGAAGACGAGGCTGTGCTCAAACAGCTAAAGGGGATCAACGATCGGAAAGACTGTGTACAGGACAGGGTCCCCGCCCCGGCCCCAAAGGCGGGATGATCCGAGGCGTCAAAGGCGGCGCCGGCTCGTGGGGTGGTTCCAGGCCGGTACACAACTACGCATCGTCAAAGAGGGTCGTCAAGCGTCAGCTGCTGGACAATACGACGGTGGCTTCATTCAGACACCTTTAGTCTTTACATACTACAACGGAGGCAATTTCTGCTGGTGCATTCTCGCGGCGATATTAACTCCAAATCCCTCCCCCGTCGTATGACAGGATGTACCTTGTATGAAAAGACACTTCAGCTTCGTGTCATTTGTCAGGCCATACACCGACGTGCCGTACCCTTGGAGAGCAATGGCCGGTGCCGCGTACCGCGTCACGTTGACACCAACCTCGTGTTCCTTGACCACGGCACTCACAACGGGGTCAATAGTGATGTTGCAGCTGTACGCCCAGGGGTCAGTCTTGGAAGCCTCGAACATGTCGACCTGACCCCGTGTGTCTCCAGACTGGATTGCCGGGTTGTTGAGGTACATGGTCTGGTCAGGGCCGTTCACGGACGGAAGCCCCCAGTCCTCGTTGTTCCCATCGTCGTATTGCACCGTAATGGTGGCGCTGACCCCCGTCGCCGCCCTTTATGACGTACCAGCTGTCACACTTGGCGTGTAGGGAAATTGTACGGTTCGATGCGACGTTCAGCTGATCAGCATCCGGGAAACGGCCATTGTATGCTTGCAATATCGGCGAGGGCTCTGTACAAGTTGTGTATTCCCCTGTGCGACGTCCGCCTCCTCATGAGCTCGAGCGTCGAACTGGTGCCAATCAGGCTGATGGCATGTCGCACTGCACGTGTGCATAATTGACTGACGACCGGGCAGAAGGTCCCCAGTGAATTTGGGCAACAAAAGTCTCTTGATTCTTCTATCTAATGATTGACTTTAGTCGGTGATTTATACCCGTCCTGATTGAGGCAGGCATCTGAGACACGGCAGGCAGAAGCCGGGTTGCCTGAGGCTATCGCCACCGTCCTGAAACAGTTCGGAATCAAGACACGTACGAGTCATGGCTAGGCGTTACCGTGCAAAACTGCCCAATTGGAACGCTCAGCTATTGCTTCTAGGTTGATCGAAGTGAGCGAGGACGCGTCGTTATTCGCAAGACTCGAACAGGAGACGAAAGAAAATTGAGATCATTGGGTGCATGTTACCCGCTGAATGATGACATAATAACTGCTCCTCCTGTGCGGGCGCGTTCCCAGAGACCATTGACTCGGCTCAGTGGCAGATGCCACCATGTGGCCGGAGGCAGCTTGTGTTCCTTCAAGTCACGCTTAACCTCGAACCCCCAGGGGCTAGTGAAGGAGACAGTGGTTAATTAAGTAAGAAACCAGGGCGGGGGCATCACGGTTTGGTGCAAACTCTTGAAACAGCGTTGCACCGCGCTCGCATTAATCGTTCGAACATTTCAGCCATGGTGGCCATTGTCTTGTTTATGGTCTTTTGCGCTTCGGCCAGGTCAATCATCATGGCTTCCAGCCGCTGCAGTCGCTGCTCGCTCGCATCCGAAGGGCCGTGCTGGCCTTCCGAGCTGTCACTGTGGCTGCGTTGCTTTCGTGGCGGTCTCTCCGAAGCCGATGGCTGTCTTGCTTGAGTCTTTGAGTGCCCTCCGGCGCACGGGGTCCTTCCGACCTTTGCAGGATCCTCGAAGGAGCTCACGTATCCAGCTTGCCAGGGCGGAAGTATACTATCTCTCTTGCAGATGTTGTCGATTTGGGCGTTCGCACTGGTCGTTCCAAGAACTCTTCCCAAACTTGTTACGGTCAAGATGTTGATACCCTTCTTGCGAAACCTGACACAACAGTCTGCGGCCGGATCCTCAACTCTCCCCTGTAAGAATTCCTCACCTTTCTGAGCTGTTAGCAACTTGATTGTGCGGGGTAATTTTTACAGGCCACCCGCCACGCTTTCGCCTTCGGGGCCCTACCGGGGCCCTAACTCTTCGGAGGCAGGCACGATTGAAGACCTTAGGAGAGTTCATCTTCTTTCGCACGAAGGCGTGGTCCTGCTTAATTGCACATTCGCTTCAGAACCAAGCGGTGTGCAATTCCAGCAGCTAGCTGCGGTCGGTTTTTCTCCCTGAAGGCAAGCCGTTCGCGGCCTCTGTTCCCTTCCACGGGTTTTTCCCTCCCGCTGCGCCTGGGTCGTTTCTGCCACCTGGTTCCTGGGGTGCAGACCGCGGCAGCGGTGTCGACCGAGGCGCAAGAGAATTCTGGCTAGCAAAACCGAGGGTTGACCTCGCCTTGCACTTGTGGTCCCGAGCTTTGTAAAGACGGTCATTGCTCACAGAGGCTGCGAGGGCGGGCAGCGCCTGGATCCCGCTAACGGGGAAGGGCCTTGCATTTTAGCGCCAAAGAGCCGAAGCTATGCTGGATGGACGCTATTTACGGTGGTCCTCGGGCCTATGTGAGGAGCCGCGTCCTGGTAGCAAGGCCCGTCGCAACGCGGATTGATGGAGAATCCCAAGGGACCGAATAAGTCTACAGCCGGTGGCCTATGTTAGGAGAGGATGCAGTACTGTAAATAGCGCCTAGCTCAGCACGTCTTTTGTCCCGATAGGGAATACCCGCAAGACGTTAAATAAACACACACACACACACACACAGACCGACAAGGCCCTGCCTTGTCCACCAGGGCCCAGCCCGTTACAGCAGGGACTTAGTCCGCTCCAGACCGAGGATGCGTCCGGACCCACTTGGACATCTCTGTTGTGTATATAAGATCTGGGACCTTCGTCCTCTTGACATGGGCAGTGGTTAAGGTCAATACAACCAATAAATCTTACATTTTGACAGAGAAAGAGTGCTACGGTCCCTATGAATCCCACACTTGTTTCTAGCAAGATAGCTTATTGTGTTCGTCCAACCTTTATACAGTGCTGTACGCGAGTATTGCTGTGGTTCGACGACACTAGCCACCATGCCGATGAACTCGACGGACGGTGTTATGGCACGTCCGCATCTCCCGTCCTGCGTGCTTCGTCTTAGGCGCCTCAAATGATGATCGTGGTGACCTGTGCGAGTCAGCCATGGCTTGGACCGTCTCCGCAAGTCTCAGACAAGCTCGTTGTCACCGGCTATCGCTACCGTTTCCAACCAGTCCGTGACGATGCCAGCTCTACGCCATGACCTCGGAATGTGTGCCACATTCTGCGCGTCAAATCAAGTGGCTGACGGCATGGCACGGGTAACGTAAGAAGTCGGCCAGTTGCGAAGCGGGCTGCAAACTCAATAAAGTACTATCTCATACAGTAAAACCCACAAGAAGAAAAAATGAAATTGCCGAGACTGCACATCACAAGCTGCGTGCAACATTAGCCTTCGCAGCACTTGCGGAAGAATTCAGATGTCCGAAGATGTGCGATTTGGTGGCAACAGGTCAGCAGTGCCAACGTAGGTGGCCATACTCATCTCGTGGGCAAATGTTAGGCTCTGCGCATTCACGGTAACGATGCAACTAGGGTTGCGTGAATTGCAGCGGACGGGTCAGCCGCTGGTCATGTTCCGACGGTTGATGTGACGAGGGGTTGTCTTAGGCTATGATCTCCGGTTGAACAAAGACAAGCATCAGTGAGGTGAACACCTCTTCCGACATTTCCAGCATCTATTGGTTTCTGTATCACCCTATGCGGAACCCAAAACAGCTGACTACTCGCGGCCTGCGTATCTCTTACCACATGTAGAAGCGGGGAAGTTAAGAAATGAGACAGCAGCTCATGACAGCGAAATTCGTGTCTGAGGAAGATCGTCCGGCAGCATTTTCACCAGTATTTGGCCGCCAATGAGTTGTCGACACGTTCTGCAGACTTCCCAGCGCCAAAAGTGCGACTAGGGCGAGCCGAATCAACCAGAGCGTGGCTGGCTGTGCCCTCGTCCGTTGAAAGTGCAAGACGCGCATTTGGCATCGATCTTAGTGGCGTCCCAACGTCTGCCTTTCAAGGCATGATATTCCTCTAATATGCCCTGCAAGTCGCGAATGCTCCAAAGGCTGAGACAAGGCGTGCGGGGCGATATAGCGTGCGCAAATCTCACTATGAGCCGACCTTGTCGACGACCACCGCGGCAACCTACCAGCCACCATGAGAAATGACTGAGACCAGGCACCACAAGAAGGCCCGCTGTTTCGTCCCCCCGGTCTCCAGCCATGTCGGCTTTAATGGTTCGTCGATTTATGTCAATCAGATGGCTGGTACGTCCCCTGGACGTAGATATGGTCCCACTCGCTTCAGGCCTCCGCATCGGTAACGCCGGCGCCTCACAGTTTGTGAGCGATACAGCAGTGTCTGTAATACATGGGACAATTCCCGTTGGAACTGACAGTGCCAGACAGAAATTCACGTATATAAATATTGGCAACAAAGCTCCTAAAAACGAAGATCAACCATTTCTCAAGCAAACACTGAGAGGTCCTTCTAAGACTCGCATAATAATATGAAGTCCCTTCTAGTTCTTCTGTTGGCCTCTGCCACATTCTGTGTTGCGGTCCCGAAGCAGGGCTTCACGAACAACCTACTCGATCGCGCTGTAAGACATTTGTTTCCCGTGGCTGTTATTATTATTGTACAACTAAAAATGAATCCAGCCTCCCTCCTGTTATAAAGGCCAGCCCTGCGATATCGACGCGGACTGCCAAGAACAATCGTCGGAGTGCTGGTGCGACGTGAGTCTAATCCAATGTACCTTGGGTAATGTCCAGGAATTAACTCTGCAAGCGATTCTATGGCAAATGTAATGGTCCTTGGTGATAGTTGATCTCCGTCAAGTAGCATTGTGACATATCGTCACCACTGTCCTTGGACTTATGCGGAGAAAAGCCGTTGGCCGTTGTATGGAGTTCTCCGCTGGAGTTTAAGCTCGGCCGGCCATCAAGGGACACTGTCATTACGGCGTACGACTAGTAACGTTCTCTACCTTTCAAGTCAATTGCGACCGGATCCAATTAGACGGGGACGTGCCATGTGAATCCTCCTTCCAAGACCCCTGATTGGTAGATACCAGTCATGTTAACTGCGACTACTACGCTCTGCTACGTCGTCCTTTGCGCGCAGTCGAGTCGACGCTCAAGATGACGGCGTGCCTCGTTGCTATCATGTGCCTAACTTTGCATATCTATCAGATCATCTCTACATAGTGCCAAGAAGCGTTGTCCATAACGATCCTCGGACTTCGGCCGAAACCTACTAGTGATGCAATAACTGAGCTACGAAGTGCTCAGATAATTTAAGGCAATGCCGTTCTTGCCGGGAGGATGTGCCATCGTTTTCCGCGACCGAACTTGCTGACTTAGACAGATGAGCTTCCCCTAGGAACTTGACGTGTTGTTTGTGGAACTCACATTTCTCGGCTTCGACGAGAAGGTTTGCTTCCTGTAGTTTCCTCAAGATCTTGTGCACATGTTGTCGGCGTTCCTCTGGACTGCGAGAGAAACTAAGGATGTCGTCGAGGTATACCACGACAAACGTGTTGAGGTATTCTTGTAGTACTTCGGAGAACAAGGCGGCGCGGCTGTCGGACGAGGTGCTCCACGTGGTGACCGCGTTCCAGGTGGCAGGATTCCCGCATGTGGTGGGATGTCTGTGGCCGTCGATCGACAGGATTTGCGTGGAGGCAGCAGGCGGGTTCTACCAGCCTGCTCGTCTCAATGCCGATTTGGCAACGTTTCTCGGCAGCTGCCGTCGCCAATGAGGGGTCACTGGTTGCGTCATCCAGCTCACAGCTATACAAGTCACTGCGGAGAGCCTCCAAAGAGTAGGCCCTCTGATTCGGGCCGCACGCGCCAGGTACCTCGCTCCATGTATCGGTTTCGCCTTGATGGCACGTCGCGAGAGCAGGATCGATCGGGCACGAGGTGCACTTGAAGTCGTGCGACGGGTTGCTCTCGTGAGATGTGTGCGAGACTCTGTGGCCCCTCATGAGAAGCTTGATCAAGTCTCAAAGTGCAATCGCAGCCATCGTATCGGGACATTCAGCTAGCCATAACGTCGCCCGACCTGCTACAAGCAGCGTGATCCATCGACAGTCGAAATATCTTGACTCCATATGAAGCAAAGATCAGCCGGGTATTGCCGTTAGTGTTGGCCGACGGCAAGTCGATCGTTGCTCGCGATTCTTCTCTTCTATGAAGCAAATGCGCAGACGAGGGCCGCCGTCATTAATTTCGCAGCCATTGTCTCATACCGCAGGCTCGTGGTTTGTGCATGGTCAATCTCAGGCAGGTTTAAGTCGTTATGGAAATAAATGAAACTTTGAAGTGGGGAAATTGAGAGTGCTGCGGGCTGACAATCAGGTCAAAATTGATCCGTGTCTGCACGCATATGCTCCGTTCTGACCAGTCGGCTATCAACCCTACCGATGTCTCTTTCCTCCTTTTACGTAGGATAGTCAACCTAGCTCGTTTATGCCTCCATTATCTTACAGGAGTACTCGGTATGATTCACATTGAGATTTTGTACAACTTGTAGCCCTACGCCAATTGTAGTCAGTGTGACTGCATGTTTCGGTTCAGCAGCGCCGAGTTTACGCATCAAATACGTGTTAGTCGATTATTGGACCGTAATGTAGCCGTTCTGAAATCTTGTGAGATATCTTAGTAGCAATCCAAAAGTCGAGCTTTTGGGCGTGTTTTGGGAACCTGTGGGGCCAGGGTCAAACGAGACCATTCTGACATATATAGATAGACTGGACTGAGGATCGCTGCATCCAGCGTTGCGGGGCGTCTTCAACCAGCCCACCCAGCACGGCACGAGCGCGCACTAGCGCCGTTGCCAACGACCAGCCTTGGCAAGCACCTCCAAGCTGCATCGTCCTCGCTCCTCACTCTGCTTCGCGATTCTCACAATGCCACGACTGGGCTTGCGGCAACTCCCCTGTCAACATCAAGTCGCTCTTTCACTGCTAGTAGACACGACAGTGTTGGTCAGTTGCGCATGTTATGCACATTAGAGCTGTTATGCGTCACATCCGCCATTCACGTGGCTCAATTAGACTCAATCGCAGCTCACGGGTAGTCATAAAAGCCCTGACATCGTGTCGGTCCTTAGATAGGAAATCAAGATTCTTGGGGACCTTTTGCCTGTTCGTCAGTTAGTTATGCACCTAGTTATGCATCCGTGCCGTGCGACCGGAGCCGAGACCAATGCGGGCATGGCCTGTACGCAATCGAGGAGCCACTAATAAGCCAATTCGCGCCCGAATGTCGCAGTTGAATCGAAGAGAAGCCAGGCGAGGAAGAGATCAGCGGCTATGGACAGCTGAGAACTATGGATCGACTCGGTCAGCAGGGAGCTGTAAGCGTGTAGGCCCACTCCATTTGAGTGACAGACTCGGAAGCACTCAGGACAAAGCAAAGAGACACATGTTTCAGCTCCGTCACAAATGCAACTACCGTAAGTTCATGTCCAGGTGACACTGGCCTATTTGTGGGGCATTTGGCTCGCTTGTCTGCCTGGGTCGACCGACATGAGTCGGCATACAACATAACATATGCCTGTGATGGGGGTGGCGCGACCGAGTAATCCGTCAAATTGGAGTTTGTGACAGCTTCCACTAGGATTGATAATGTGAGACTTTCGTCGAAAGCAAATATTGGCACATATCGGCATGCGCGAACGCGGGGACTGCTTGAGAATTAACATATCTGTGCACCAATCAAGGACAAGCCTACAGATGGGACATACTGCTCTTGTCTCCACGTATGATACGTCGGATTATTCCTGTACTGGGGTTTACTCTTACGGTGTGGGCACTCGCACTGGAGACATGCTGATCCTCCTTCCTTTGGGATATTTTGGGCCTGCCAACGGACAAGATTTCTGTGCACAGCTGACGCAAACAATCACGCTTTCAGAAGTGAGAACTGCACCCTGAGTTGCCGCAAATAGCGCGACCATGGACTAGCGGTGGCAGGGTATGGGTAGAAGAAGGTAGAATATCAGCCATTTGTATGAGACCACGAGGTGACACGCAAACCTGCGAGTGTCAGCCTTGCCGGTAGTCGAAAGACATGGCAGTTATCGGGCTCCCAGTGACGGAAGCCGGCACTATCCCGAAGAGGTCAGAAATGCATGGTCACCTGTACTGGATGCAGGACGAGAGAAGTGGCTTGCGGACCGGCTTGGGGAATGTGATAATAGGAGGAGCTGGATCCCGCTTAGGCAACTGGGTAGCTGTAACGGTCTCAACTGAGTGTGTTGACAACTAGCTGAGCGACTGCAACGAGTATCCTAAAGCGGAGAATAAAGGAAGAAAAGAGGAAAACCCTGGAAAGGGGCGCGAGCTCCTGAGCGGAGCTCAGGAGCTCGTGTGGATCCATGGTCGAGAGCGAATGCCGAGACCCACACGGGCCCAGCCCGTTACAGTAGCTTTGCTGAGAAGTACATGAACACATGCATAGAGGACAGAGCCGTCCACGCCAATCCGATGGGTATGAGACACCTTCAGCCAGTCACCAGGTTTGGAAAGGTTCAGAGAAACAAAGTAGCGCAGCACATCCGAGGTAAAACAATAATAGAACACATTTAGCTTCGCCTGTACAGCTATACGACTTGACCATATTCTACATCGCGGTCTCATATAGGCCGATATTAGAGACCTATTGGGGTTGAACATCCTTCTGATGGACAACAGACTCCACATGGAGCGCCTTAGAGTCGATGGACGGTGGAGGGTGGTGTCGCCCTCATCCATTATAGTCCACGTACAGTGACTCATATTTTTCGATGACAGGGCTGCGACGCAATGCAAGTTTTATGTCACGTACATGGAAAGGAGGCGGGCCAGATGGGCTGTGAAAGATCTACACACCTTCAGGCAGCCACAGGGTATCATTCAAGCTCAAGCCACTACCAAGCGGACAAAATCTCTCTCGTCGTTCTGGTTAGACACAATACGCAGCAAGACCACTACCAGCCATGCCTGGCAAATATTTGGAGCTGGAGATTTTATATAAAGCTGACTCCTTCCCCAATTCTAGCAGCGTGCTATCAACAAAGGCCACTCAACTTCTCACTCAAAATCAGATTTCACATTAAAACAAGTCGTAAACTCTCCCAGAACAATCATGACGGTGTACACTATCACCCTCCAAAACAACCATGGCGTTGATGGTGACTACTCCTTTTTCGTGGATCCCCCCAAGGTTACCAGTTCCGGAACATCTAGGACGGTTTTCACAAATTCCTGGATCACTGAATGGGTCCCAGAAGGTGGGAGGTTCGACGTGACCACCAGTGAAGAGATATATGCATGTAAGCTCGACAATCCTAACATGGCCGCTGTCTCCGTCTAAACATACACCATTCTCCTGGAAACTAACTTCCTTTAGGGGCCGGAACGGTGCCAAGAAGCCCCGCACCGGGGGTGACCGTTCGGGGTGGAGTCAGTCGTCTTGCAGAATTAGGCACACCCAATCACGCTGGCAGTGAGTCTTCATCCCAACAGTAACTTGCAATTACGCGCTGCGTCGCACTGCTGATATCGACCTCTACAGGCACTTTCGAGATGAAAATCCAACGAAACACACCGACATTGACTCAGATGGCATCCACAGCTGTGAACGCCGCCTTTGAAATAGATACTGGAACCGATTTCCCAAGCCCGAATCATCGATTCATTATTGGTATGGGGAAGACAGACGGCCATGGCCTTGTTTCTCCCGTTGCATCCGTGAGTAAATGACCAAATTCATCTTCAGAAATTTATCCATGAAACGATTAATATCTAACCAAGCTGTCATACTTTCCCATTAGGCTCTCGCTATGAACAACATGAGAACGCAAATAACACCCAAGGCGAAGTTCTATGTTGCCCAATACAGCTACGTAGCTGGGGAAATCGTTGACTGGCAATCCGTTTCTCGAGTTGCTGCTGAGGTCGATTTCAGTAGCGGTGAGGGGGCCGGCAAAACTGTGGCAGTTGTTACTCATGAAAACAAGGGGTCATTTGCTATTAAGTACTTCGACACGTACCAAGCCTGATTCAGCCAGGGGTCATTTGGCCTGATTTCACAGACATGTCTTTCGTTTTTGGTGGGGTTCTTCGTCTTGGGGCTCTCAAGAAGTTACTACGTCTTACGCCAACCTCGCACAAGATTGTGTTAACCTCCTTCGATCCACTCATTAAGGCCCAATGCAGTAACTTCTTTATCGTCTGTAGGCGTTGGTTGCTGTGTGCGTAAATGTGCATAAGAGCATCGAGGTATGTGATGATAGAACAACACCAGCAACAAAGAAGAAGCTCTCGCAGAAACGCGCGGCTATTTCCCATTACCTCTGGCATGCTTGCTACAATGAGACCCTCTGACTTAGGTTCCAGTGGCAGGAATCAGTGGGGCCTTGACTATTCCAGTTGAATGTTTGGCTCTGACAATGGCCGGCAGGGTAGGGAATCAATCCACGACTTCCACGGCATTGATCAATTTATTGACTTCAATCAACGTCAACGTCAATCCACGAGGCCAATTATTATGTAATCAATCCATCCACAGTCTGGCTTCGTGGATTGAGATGTGGATTGATGTGGACGCTAGACAGGGGCACAGGTGCCCCGATATGGTGAGTTAAAGATTGTTGGATCGGTCTGTGGAAGCACTAAGAGTGCTAATCGACACCTCCCCGGCTTGCTCAAACAGACGAGACGCGTCTGACGCGTGAGTCGAAATGGCCTTCCCACCCGATTCAACGGGTCGGCGAACGTCCAAGCTCGAGATGGCGGACTTGCCCATTGACACTGCATTTACGACCAACACCGAGAGACATGCCGAGGACTCTCTGCCTGTGTTGGAACCGAACGTCGAGGTCCTCCGACCTTCTACTTGGACACCAACAAGCGATGAGGAGAGAAGAATCTTCCGCAACTGGAAGGGATTCAAGCTGGCCGAGCGCAGCAAGGACACCCTATCATGGGTATGGAGTTACGGCGTCGAGATTCAATCTACAACATCCCGACGATGGATCTGTATGCCGTGTGTGCGCCAGAAGGCCACAACGCCACAGTCGTACGAATCCAAAGGTACCCAAAACGCTGAACTCCACCTTTGGAAAGCCCACGGTTACTGGGATCCATCAGGAAGACGGTCCACGCCGTCGCAAAAGAAGGGAGGCAAAAGGGTGCTCGCTTCCATCTCAGATTTCCTGAGCCTCAAACGGTCCGATCCGAAGGATCAAGCGCTGACAAATAGCCTGATTAAGCGCTTCGATCGCGGAGAGTTCCAGAAACTTGTTGTCAATTGGATAGTCGAAAGCCAGCAATCATTCAAGCAGGTTGAGCACCCTCGGTTGCAGCAGATTTTCGAATACCTCAATCCGGCAGTCAACGTCACCAGTGCGCACATTACGGCGAAGACTGTGCATAGCCTGGCGGTCCAGCAATTTGAGCGATATCATAGCAAGGTCCAACAGGTCCTGAAAGGCTCGCCGGGCCAGATTCACATCGCATTTGACGGCGCAAGGACACGCAATCGCCACGCGTTATGCGGCGTGACGGCCGCCTTGAGAGACGAGGAGAATCAGCCCAAGAAAGTCGTGTTGGGTCTTCCGGAGCTGGTGGAGCCACTGGAGCGACATAGTGGCGAGAACATTGCCACCGAGATCCTCGAGCACTGCAGGGGAAAATCGTCACCGGCCAAATTTTAATTTTTTTTTTTTTTTTTTGAAACAACAGCCATTAATTGTGGCGCAAGACAGCTCCGAACGATCAGTGGGATAGCCCAGTGCCTGTCTCGTTGCCCAGTGCGACGTAAGCAGTGTGGCAACCCTGTGGCTCGAAGGTCTGACCTGGCCGATCGGCTACCGAGAGCACGTCACGAGATTGAGCGCCTCTCATTTCAGGAGGCATGAGCTAGTATAGCCCTGCTCCTGTTGGGTCTTGCTTCACGTCCTTCCCATCCACCACACAAAGCTTAACCTGTCTGTCAGCTCAACGCCAGTCCCTGCTACATATTGATGTAAGCCTGCCACACATCTTATTCCATGCCTACTCTGCGGCCTAGCACAACAATCTACTAAAGCTGGTTGTGGTAATCCATGACCTGCCCCCCGCAGATTGCCAAATACGGATCAGGCGGTTCATATCCCTCAACAACCTGATCCAATCCTGTCATCTGCAGCTCCGATGCCGACAGAGGGGCAAGGGACGAAAGCCAGCAAACTTGGGAGCTCAAAGCCCGCAAAACGTCCTGGAGCTGCGTAATAAAAGAGGGCATTTCGACGATCTCGCACGATTGGGCAATCGCTGTTCCCCGAGTCTTCCAGGCTTCCAGGGTATACTGCGCTTGAACAGTCCCTTGCTTCTGCGTCATGTCGAAAAGTTCAGGATGGTGTCTGTATACCTTCTCGATAACCTCCCAGCCCCGATCTGACAGTGGCCCGCTTGGTCGGTATCGAAGTTGCCCAGTAAAAGCCGCTAGTATGTCGAAACGGAAATGCATCCTCATCGTCCACTCAAATCTGCACGCCGCCATCTCTTCATAGGCCTCGCATCCGTGCTCGAGGCTGGAGAGAAGGGTCCTGAATACATTGTCCTCGGGACTAAATATCTGCGAGCCGAAATCGGACTGCTCTTGGATCGGAACCATGCCGTAAATCTTTTTCATAAGCATCGGCCTAACTGTAAGCGCGGCCACGTGAGTGTTGCCCGCGTCAACATCCGGGTATCTCTCTTCGAGGTCCCGGAGGGCCCTATCCAGTTTGACAGCTGCGCCACGGAATTTTGTGAGAGTCGCCTGTATCCGGTCCGTGTTGTAGTTGCCATCTGGTGACTGTTCAACGATTGCTTCTCCTATCGCCGACATTCCGCCCAAGGAACTAGTCGCTTCCATCGTGAGCTTATACATTCGATGCAACACGAGGCAGAATGCCATTTCTGTCGGCCCTTTGCGTGGGCGGACCGGTTCCGCGGAATGGGGAAATAAATCTGCATCGTTTAAGTTTTGGGGGCTCTTTTGTGTCCCAGTTGGTAGGTAATAGGGATAAGCTTAAGCCGGATGCCATGGCAAGACTTGAATCCAGCACAACAATCTGCCACCATAATCTCCGCCGCATCTCAGTTTCCGGGGGCATGAGGTTAAGACATTCACCGTCGCGATGGTATCCCGCCTTCTGTGCGATTCGTATGACGATGCCGCTCGTGATCCATGACTTGTAACGGTCATAGCGGCCTCCAAGTGACCACTACCCCTCTCTGTTAGCCGTACGTGTGCGCTATGGAGAAATACCATATAGCAGAAGCATGGAGTTTCAACATAACCGACATACCAGGAACAGTATCAACGCTTGTAGAGCAGCCATGTCGTAATTTTTGAGAAAATTCAACCTGATCAGAGATAGTTTTGTGCCGAGGGTGAATCTCTGCAGGGCCATGTTGCGAGATGTATTGAACATGGCCGCACATTCATGATCGGAAAGTGATACAATCGCCATGGTGTATTTGGAGAAGAGGAGGGCTTGGTGCTGCAAAGCCACGCTGCTGATACTGGTAGTTGCTTCTATGACGTACGGTTGGACCGTCGGTACGTGAATAACCTTGGTCAAAGGATTGACTCGATCCAGGAACAGCTGCCAAAGACGAAACACATGAACGGGTTCCGGCTGCAAGTTTGCCATATTAATGCTCGGGTCGTCTCCACAGAGTAGTAAGTCTGCACTGCCGTCATGGATGTTGTCTTCACAGTTGAAGACACTGACGTGTTGCACATCTTCCGCTTCAATAATGTCCCGCATGCCTTGCAGCTGCCGAAGAAAAAAAACCAGTTAATGATGATACAGCTTCTCTGGCTCGCAATGCAGCATGCCGTAGCCTACCCAGATACAGCGCGCATACTAACCTCGTCATAAATGTTGGCCCAGATGTGGGAGTCCATAAACCGGGGTCCATCCTGATCTTCGACCATCACGCCGAAAGGTCTTGGCAGCCGAGACGACTCGTTGCTCGTCGGCTGGGAGATAAGGTGTTCCGATCCGGCATCACCAGTCGTACCGGGCGTCAAGGGCACATGCCCAGTCTTCAGCTGTGCCGCCGGTGCGCTATGGGGGCTGGTGCAATGCAAAAGTAGCTCCTCACAACGGGCCAGGCGATCCCGAAGATCCTGATTCGGTCGTCGACGTCGTCGTGTCGGTGCCGGGGTACTCGGCGTACAGGGAATATTGGCCTGCGGGCTCCTCAGTCAGTGTCTGTCTCTTAGTGTTGATGAGGAAGGATTGAAGAGGCCTGAAGACTGGGTGACCCCCATCACGGGAGCAACATGAGCGGCATACCTTGATGCAATTGGAGCATGGCTCTTTCCGGTCGCATTTCACCTTGCGATGCTGGCAAAGGGCGCATGCCAGGACTCGGGCGTAGCTTTGTTGCGGAGCGGATGCTGCATTTGTCGACATGGCCGGATGTTGGACCCATCAAAATCCGCCGAAAAATGCTGCAATCCGGGGTCCGGGTGATGAAGAATAGAGCGAGGCGGCAGGAGGCTTTGGTTGTTACGTCTCCACTGCGAGCGCACTTAGCGAAGGCGGAATATGAGACGGAGTTGGGTAATCAATGTTGCAACTCTGATGAATGAAGGGGGTGACATGATGACGGGAACTGCTGTCCGTCTGTGGGCGGTCTCGTCAAGGAGGCGCCGAACGCCGAGCTTTACTACAGTGGCTGCGTGGCAGCTGACGACGCCGAAGTGAGCCTGTACACCGGCCAAGGTACCACTGCACAGAGTTTAGCTCCAGGTCGGCCGCTTGATCCCCTTTGTCCCCGCCCAATTGAAAGACTTGTCCACAGCCGGTTCGCCAGGCGCCGAAGTCTTGCACGGCGGAACGTGGGCATAGGCCAGACCCAGCTGCTTTTTGGATGCCCCTTGGGGATTACGCGTTCGTGGACGCCGCCGAGGCACAGAGGGGCAAGCCCAGCGAGGGGGCCCAGGAGCGCATCGACCGGTTATGTTTGACCATGGCCGTGTCGTGGTTGGACCACCAATTCAAGGAAAGCCATTACGACAGCACCCCCATCAGCGGGTTGGCCGTCATGGGCATACGAGACGACGGCGGATGGGTGGAGGCCGTCAATTACACGCCCGTTTATTCGGCCGTCATCAAGGTCGCGCGCAAGTTGGTGGTGTACGATTCGTATTTGACCCGCGAGGACGAGGTGGCCGAATTGACGAGGACGATGGACGAACAGGACGCCAGAGAAGAGGCGACGAGCATTTTCACCATCGTCCACAAAAAGGTGCAGCGGTTCATGATGGTGACATCGTCGCGACCGGCCGCATTGCCCACGCCCATGGATTGGATATTCGGGTCGCGCACGTACGGCATGTTCATCCGTTACAACACGGCCGCGGGTGGTACCATCGATTGGGACGGCGATTCCATTAAACACCGGAAGATCAAGTTCACAATGGGTACGTTGTCGCACGTGTTGCACACGTTAACCGGTGAAGCCCATCACTGGGAACGGACTGGCCTCCTGCCATTTGACTCGGAGGTCGTTCTGTCGCAGATCACCGAGAAGACAAAGAGGATACAGACACGGGAGGTGACTCGGCAGAATCACTAGCCCTTCAACGACCTACTGCTCGAGATTTGCGCCGGCTCGTTGACAAAGCAGTCGACCATTCGTCTAGCGATGCTGGCCGCAGCAGTCGAAGGCTGAAGAGCACTCTGGAGAGCCTTCAATCCGAGGTTGAGCTGCTTCGATATGGGAACCGGGGACTCCGTGAGACAATTATCCATGAGAAGCAGGGCAGACAGTGCGGTAAAACTCTGAAGGACTATCTCTTCGATCGCACAGACCCTAACTCAGCTCAGATATTCAGCCCCGCAAAAGTGGCTCAAGCCCGTCTAAAGAAAGCTGAAATGGACGCCCAGAAGAAAGAAGAGGCTTTACAGGAGGAAACGCAAAAGATTCAGCGGCAGCAGTGTAAGGCGCACGAACACGATAATACAGAGAGTGAAGAACGGGGGCCATCAATACAATTGTTGATCTCTGCCCCCTCTCCCACTGAGGTTGGAGGGGAGTGCTTCCTTAATACATTGGCAACCTCCGATATGTCTCGGAGATATGTCTCAGAGGATTGCTTCTGGCAAGCGACTGAGGTCCTGGGCGCGTGACAAGCAGAAGGCGGCTGAGCAAAAGGCTCTGGCCCTGGAAAAGAGGAGGCAAAGAGTGGCGGAAATGGAGACAAAGAGGCAGAAAAAGGAAGCCAGGAAGCAAGAGAGGGAGGCCAGGCGGCATGTACGGCAAGAGCAGGAGTGTCACACAATTGGGTAGGAAAACCATGGGCAAAAGAATGCTTTATTTCTAACTACTGATTGGATTTTCTTCCAGCTTGTTATACTTGACTGCAAGCTGCGGTTGGCTCCAATTGAGTTGTTTGTGCGAATGAATGAGTGAGTTGTTTCGTAGATGAAACAATCGTGCTACGATCAGTGACTGGACGTGCAGCTCCCTCGAGGGGTTTGACATGCGCACTAGACTTGCCTGTTTGGTGTGAAGGAGCGACTTGATGACATCTGAGGCTCGTTCTTGCAACAAGGAGCGTCATAGCCAGGAAATGGCATGCGAATTGCAGCATAAACAACAGGCCGCTTCTGAGGGTGGCGCGAAAAGCCCCGGGGTTCGAGACGAAATAATCGTGGTCCTTCCGCGCCCACAGGAGCCGCCGGCAGCACCGCCGGTACAGGATCTACCAAATAGCAGCGCAGTACAGAAGGCAACAACGACTCCGGTGCGTAAAACACGTGCGAAAAGACCGTCTTTGGAATTTGAGAGTGATCGGGAGATGGTGGTCGCATTTCGGAGCTCCCGGCGACGACAGCGCAATAGCAAGCGGCCACGATGGCTAAATGACTACGAAATAGGCTGATGATATTTTGCCATACCTTCAATTTGAGACTATTTGATCGCGTGGTTGTGTGGCAATTCTTGATTGATGCCAGGAATGCAACCGCGTGTAAGTCCGGCGGATCACCAGATCCGGCAGATCACCGGGAAATCCCTTATTGATCTCTCTCAGAACGGCTTCGGCGAGTGGCTGGCAAGCTGGACAGGATGACTGGGGTCTGTTCTGGGGTCGGTGGACCCAAGAACCTGAGGCAGGGCTATGCTAAGCCTCCGACGTCAGCAGTGTGCGGCCCATCTACCCGATGCGGCTAGGGACTCATCCTTGAGTATCAGTTTTGACTTGTCCGGTATAAGCCAGTCCGGGGCTCAGGGGTATGGATCGTCAGCCAGCCACATCCTGGTCGGGGGAGCTCGTACGATTCTCAAAGCCACAAACGTCAAGCTGGCGCAGCCCATGTCACTATAGTTTCAAGGGGGCTCCGCCTCTAGGCCAAGGCTCGCAGTCGTGCTTCAACGACAGGTACCGACGCCACGTGGGCCTTAACGGGGCAGCGCCGTGCCCGGGGAAATGTACGGGCCGACCCTCGTACAACCCCTGCATCGACATCGACCTTGCGCCACCAGGCTGTGCTGCGGCGTTGGGGTGGGGCCAATTAGTGGTAACAGGGTCGCACACCAAGGTTCAGCGCCACGTCGTTCCGTGGTATCCGAACCCCGGGAGACAGGGGCTTGTCTCTCCCAGGCCCTTGCAACCACCCTTGCGCCCTTGGAGGTGGCGATGATCATCCCCATGCCCTTGTACGGTCGCTGACATACAGTACTTTGCCAACTCCAAGCACATCGTGGCACAAGCAGCTATTTGCCTGTTGGTCAACCATCGAAGTGAACATGGGATGATCTCTACATGTCTACCGACAGCGCGATCGACCCTAGTCTTGGCCTGTTCCCGCATTTTCAGCTCGAATGTGACCACGTAACACAGCTCTGATGAAACATGCTACAGATATGGGAAACACAGCCAGATGTTCGGCAATGCTAAGCGGACTGAAGGGGAGGCCAGCACCAGCGCCAAATGTTGCGAGACAACTGACCAGCAAGGAACCCGGGTGATCTTACGGCCTCCCTACGCGCATCACCGTCTAAAGCCCGAAATAAGTGCAGCCAATAGGGAGGTGAAACTACCGTGCTGCTACCAGATGTCCGAGAGGCTTGTCAAACCAGGAACATGGGGTATCGACATTCAGCACTGCGTCATGTGTGTCACCTAACCCTGGCACTTGCCACAGGGTCTCAATTTTTCGATAGCTGCGTCATTCGCTCTTATCATCTGCAAGCCACCGGGGTCGCCGTCGTAACAAGTCGAGCAGATTGCAGAGTAACACTCACCATTACGATTTGGTCTTGTGGAGATGCCGCTCGCGTGGACGCTTGGCTGTATGGGGAAAGGGGGCCCAAGGTGCCTCCTCGGGGGGAAGGCTGCTACGCAACCCGTATGCAAGCCAAGAGACTGCACGAGGAAGTCCAGAACCACGCCAATCCCTGCCCACTGATGACGACTGGATCCGTGAACGCAATTCCAGTCAACGTGCTCCCCGATACGGCTTCTCTGTCACCAACGCTCATGGTAGGGTCGTTGACGCAACCCCCTGCGAAAGATGTACAATTGGCTTTCAACAGTGGAGGCAGGATGCGTTTCACCTGACCAGTATAGCACTACAGACGATGGCTTCCGTAAACGCATTCGACAGATTAGGATAGTGAATAGATGTTGTGCGGCCACGAATATGGTTCCACCGCACTGTCCCGTCCCCTGTCGCGTCCGCGGCTCGTGTAATATAAATGGTTTTCTTCACCCATTAGTTCATGTAACGCTGAGAATCGAGATAATACAAAGTTGACATGACCCGCGTTGTCTGGGGAATCCTTGAAGGCACCATATGCCACGAAATGCTGCGACCGTTGTCAACGACGCCTGATGAAGATTCCAGCGAGAAGAGTATGTCCTCAAGCTCCTCAAGCTCTGTCGTTGGAATGCCTTCAACGGCCTTTGACCTGCTCACGTTCTATCTAACAGGGACTCGCACTCGCACAGTCGCCAGTCTGACACCATCGCAGCTTGCACGAAAGCGAGCAAACGACCGCAAGGCTCAAAGGGCGATGAGGATCAGAACCAGAGAGTACATAGAACGACTTGAGCGTGAACTGAAAGAGCTCAAGAGCAAACACGACAACTACAATATGGTCCACGATCTTCTTCGACGCAATAAGGCCCTTGGGACTGAGTTAGCCACTCTTGGAGGCATGGTCGACATCAGCGCCAACGTCAGGTCTTGCCCCGGTCAGGTTCCGGCAGGTACAGAATTCCTTGACGAGAAGACAGTCAATGGCTATATCATGACATCGACGCTCGAGCTATCCATCAACTCCCTCAACGACAGCTTGAGCGACGGTACCAGCGGAGCGTCTACCTCGGCGGTGGCCGAAACTTCAAGCTGCTGCAGTTACTTGGGTCACAAATTCGATACACAGCCGGACCCCTGCGAGATCCCGGACTTGACTGTGATAACCACCAGTTCTGGTCCATCGACATTTTTCGAAAATTCTTCACCTGCTGATGCAAACGACTACGTCACTAGAGCCATTCCACTTGAGATTACCAACGGAACGCTTCCACATACAATGAGCGTTAGCGGCTCGACAGTTATCCAGCCGCCGTACCAGACCGTGTTTCGCAGCAGCTAAGCGCAGGTACGTCACATAGGCAGGGCAGCGGGCCATCGCAAGGAAATCCAATGTGCTGTCAAGCAGACCGTGCCAGTGGTCAAGGCAATTGACAGACGGGCCGAACCACTCTACTACGGGAGCCGTCTTAGGGGGCCATGTGGCTGCCTGTCCAAATCGGGTAGTTGAACATTCCACATATTGTCTTCAGCCACACAGTAATTTCTCGGGCAGGGGTGCTGTAAAGCTCTTGTATTCTATCTAGAGTTCTATGATATTGCGTTTTTCGAGGAGAACCTAATACGATGACGGGCCCGCCACAAAGAGTTCCCTAGTAATCGGGTCCACCCGCAATAGATCCGGACTCTGATCCGGATTGTCAGACGATATTCCGCTCCAGGCCGAGGATGCGTCCGGACCCACTTGGACATCTCTGTTGTGTATATCAGAACTGGGACCTTCGTCTCTTGACTTGGGCAGTGGTTAAGGCCAATACAACTAATAAATCTCACATTTTGACACAGAAGAAGGTCAACACCCAGCCGCCACCATGCGCTTCCAACGTCTTTCTCTGCTCCCCTTCGTTGGGAAAGCTCTTGCCATCCTGCAGCCCAACTACACCACCAGCACGGGTGTCTCCATCTACAACCCTGGTGTCGCAGTGACCGTCTATGACAGTGCCCGGCCTGTCGGTTTGCGGCTTGACGGTGGTCCGTCAGACGTTCCCTCAGACCGCCGGCTTGCTGGCCAAACTGTGTAGATCCGTCGTCGGCCAGCATTGAGTTGTAAGATCTCAAGGTCTTACTCATCATTGCTGCGCGTGTTCCGCATACGACAGTTCCGGGCGAGCGACTCGTGCGGCCCACCGCAGGGCACGCATCGCGGTTCTGCCGCTTGACACGCCTTGCGCTGATGTCCCGGCATCGCACATCTTCCGCAGAGTTGCGCGTTCTTACACTGGAACGATTTGTGCCCAATGGTCTGGCAGTTGTAACACTGCACGGGTCCGGTGCGTCGCTCAAACACGTTCGTGGTAGCCGACTCGCCAGCCAGGTCGAAATAATGGCCGTCGACGAGCCGCCTCGCATCGCTCTCCTTGGTGACGTAGACCACCATCGATCCATAAGCTTTTCCCGATCCCTTGTTGCTCAACCAAGACATCTTGGCGATGTTGACCTTGTTCTCTGCACCAAGGGCTTCGGCAGCCCCCGGCAATGTTCCCTCCTGCATCCAACACCATGCTCCTGTTCGCATTATCCACTTTGACTGGATAGAGCTGATCTCGCATGACTCGCGCGCCGACAACGGCTGTCTTCTGCGCAGCCTCTTTCACTTGCTTCAATTCGTCTTCGTTTCTGCAGATAACTTTGATACGCTCCGTGGCCCGAGCGTCCCTCACGACCGCCGCGCACCGCCAACTTGCCTGACCATCCATGGCCCTCATCTCCCCTTCGATGGCCTGTCGGATAGAGCTCACCTGCACATGGTCTTTGTTCGCTTCTTCCACTCGTGTCGATCGTGCAGTAGAGCGAACCGGCGAGAGGGCGGCCGCCGTCTTGCTAGGCGTCACGTTTGCGGGCTGCGACGGCCGTTGCGACCCCGCCACCTCAGCGAAAGATCGCGGCGGGGTAACGGAAGGGCGCGCCGTGATGGCTTCCAGTTTATCGCTCAGTCGCTTCAGTTCCAGGCACATACGCTGTTTCGTGTCCTCCAGCGCGACTTTCAGATCCCTGATCAAGCTTCTCTGCTCCTCGACCGCCTCCTTCAGGTCTTGGATAGTCTCTTGCTGGGTGCGGATCAGCTCGCTCTGTCCACGGATCATTTGCTTGAACCCCGCGAACTCGGCGCGGCAATCACCCTGAAGCTGCGAAACGTGCTGGAGCGTCGCCACCCCCTCGCCACCGTCACTTGCTCCATTCCTCGCATCAGTCGCGCAATCGTTCTCCTTCGCCGGCGTCGCCTTCGCACTCGTTCGCTTCGATACCGGCCGTTCCGACTCGATTCATTTCCCGAATCGTCGATTTTTCGATTCACGACCCGGCGCCCCGTCGGCGTCAGGCTCCCCCGCAGCCCCACCATGGACCCCGCATTTGCGGCCAAGCTCATCTTGCGAACTTGTCCACAACACCACACTCTTTCTGATTGAGATAGCAATAAGTTAGAAGTTTTTAAGATATTCGTCTTTTTCGCCCGCCTGCGCATGGACGAGAGGGAGGTGGCGGTGAGGAGTTGGTGGCGCCTACCGTCAAACAAACCTTGTGGTGGGTTGCTATGGGGAGTGTGACCAGGGGTGGGGCAATTACCGTCATCGCCCCCCTTTTTTTTCTCTTTCTTGTGCAGCAACTGTTCGATGCTCTTGCTGGCATCGGGTCATTCAGTTCGTGAAACATGATCGCCGAACCCCGAGGGCGATGGTTGGGGAAGTATCCTGGTCGCGGGGACACCTGGGAACAGCATTTCGGTCTGCTCCTATGTACGGGCGGTTCTTGCCAATTCGGCCTAAGCTTGCGACGCAACAGGCAACGACAACATGACATTTGTGCCATGCAGAGAGATTCCCGATGCTCCCAAATAGATACGAATTGGCGCCTGGACTATGCCCCGCCTAACGGGGTATCCCTAACCACGTCAGAAACCAAATCCGGAGGATCACTGGTCGATACCCCCGGCTTCCGTCCTCGGCCGCGAGCCGGCTCCCAAATGGCCGAGCATGGTGAGGTCTACATAATGTATTGGTATAACCGTGAACTCGGTGAACGGGGTCCTACAAGAGTGCTGCAGTGAAAAAGTTTCGCCTCAATTCACGCTGCAGTGGTTGTTCACAGACGAGGACCTCATATCGTCCCACCCGGCTCCGGAGGAGATCAATGCAGCCAGCTTCAGGGAGTACAGTCAGAACGGCGCCCCCGGAATGCTTCATAACATCGGTCTTCAGCTGCGAAACACGCAGCTGTACGAACAGTTCCTTCAATCTCAACGTAAGGAATCCGGCCACGGAACGACACTTCACTGGGCCTTCAACAATGCTACCCGGTGGAACTCGGACATGCGTATGATGGAACGGGCCCTTCGACTCCGCCCGGCGCTCAATACCTTCTTCAATGACGTACAGAACAGGTGGGAAACCGAGGGCCTCTGTGAGAGAACGAAGCCGGCAGTTCTGCAGTACCGCTTAAGCGCGTATGACTGGAAAGTCATCGAGGTACTTATCAAGCTTCTGAAGCCGTTCGAGATCGCCACCAAGCAACTTCAGGGCAGTGGTGTTCCCGGCGGTAGGTCCACATGTAGCAGTTTCGATGAATACTTCCCCGTTTTTGAGATCTTACTTGACCACCTCGAAAGTGCTATCGAGGGCACAATCTTCGAAGAGGTTGAGGATCCAGTGACTAGGGAGAAGAAGGACGTCGAAGTGGCCATTTATGACGGGCTCGATAGCAGGACCCGCAGGTTGCTCAAGGTCTATATCAAGCTCGGATGGAAGAAGCTACATAAATATTACAGCCGGCTGACTAGCGCTGCATACGTCGGGGCCGTTGTCTTCAATCCCGCGAAAAAGTGGCGCCTTCTCGATCAACTCTGGTCTCGAGTACCGTCTCGGAAGACGAAGAGTTGGCGGTCGGAATACGAAGCGAAGCTCTTGGAGATCTGGGAGAAGTACTAGGGGGGCCTAATTAGTCGTGCCCCCCGTCTTGTTCCACCAAGACGGGGGGGACACTGACCAGGAAATAGCACGACGACCGGGAAAAAGAGCGGGGTACTTGCCAGTATGTTGCCTGACCACACAACTTAGAGTACTCGCGTTTTCTTGCATATACTCTATAATTCCAAGTCAGCCCCGCTACAACTATGATCACGCATCGGCGCACGCATCGGCGCACGCATCGGCGTCTGGAGGCCAGCTGTCACTGTGAGAACCATGTCATGGCCAACATCATCTCTGTGTCACAGTAGCCTAATTGCAGCCGTTTCCCGTTAATATGGCTTCTCCAGAACCCTCCCAATCCGCCACAGACAAATGGATCAATTCCGAGACCAACTTGCCTAACTTTGGGCGCTGCACCGAGCGAAACCTCGAAACCCGGACCGTCGCGGCCGCCGAGTTATATGCGGAGGGATACTATCGCACGATTACGAAGGCAGCAAAAGCATTACAGGTACCATACAAACGGCTCTGGTCTCGAATCCAAGGACATCATCCAGTTAGTGAAAATGGAGGCAATTCAACACTACTGGAGCCCGAGGAAGAAAAGGAGGTGTTATGTTGGTCTCATCGCCGCATTACCCAAGGCCACCATATCCAACGGCGAGCGTTACAACAACACGCGAACGCTATCCTCAAGGCAAAGGGAAGGGAAAGAAGAGCATCGCGGATGTGGGCTCAACGCTTCATGAAGCGGCATTCCCAATACTTCCATCGTCGTAAATCCACGACGCGAGACGTGAAGCGAAAAGCAGTGGAGGACCGCGCTCGTGTGGAGGCTTTCTTTCAGGGTTGGTCCAGTTTTATCGCCAGCCGTGGTATACGGCGTGATAATATCTGGAACTTTGATGAGACCGGCTTCATGGTGGGATACTTGCAGAAAGGCACTTTCCTGTGGACTTTCAACGAGGTTGAACGACCAGTGCTAACAGATTCACACGAAACAGTCTCGGTTACGGCTGTGGAGGCCATCTCGGCAGCAGGGAATTGCATCCCTCCGTTTCTGATACTCCCGGGCGTACAGATCCCTGTTCGATGGATTGACAATGAGCTTGATGGCGACACTGTCCTTACAACTAGCCCAAAGGGTTATATCAACGATATGATCGCGATCGAATGGATCGAGCACTTCGAGAAACACACCCGGCCACACGACCCGTCAGAAACTCGAGTCCTTCTTATGGATAGCTGCACAAACCACCATACGGAGGAGCTTGTTCACTTTTGTCATGATCACGGCATCGAGCTTTTCCCTTTGCCGCCCCATCTTACACATAAGCTGCAACCGCTCGATGTGGGAGTCTTTCGCTCCTACAAGCACTGGCATCAGCAGGTTCTTTATCGGGAGATCGCCAACGGGGCCACTGACTTCAGCAAGACCGACTTCCTCTATCATCTTCAGGAGATTCGTACTCGCACATTCAAGAAGTGCACGATACTCTCAGCTTGGGAAAAATGTGGGCTGTTTCCATACAATCCAGCTGTAGTACTTGACCAACTCCAAGATGCACTATCGTCATTGACCAAGGCGGTAGATCAACGAGATCTTCCCGGTTTCATCGACCATGGCATCGAACAAGCAGAAGGAGCCGACCGCGGTACCCCGAAACGACGACCCATGACAGAAACGCCGCCTACGATCCGCCGTATGGACTGGAACAAGGTCACAACACCAAGGCTAAGCCTCCTCACGATCGAACAATATAACGAATATGTCAAACTACGAATCCAAGTCTCACTTCTCTCAGAGGTGCCTATCACACCCTCAGTTTCGCACGTGCACGAGAAAGCCAGGAAGGCAGCGCATACGCTAGCTCTCAATGGTGTGACTGCTACTGCCGAGATGAAGGTGCTCAAAGACAAACAGGTCCGACGGTCAGCGCTGCTTGAGAAGGCATCCATTGTTGGGAAATTCGGCCCGTTGAGCATCAACGACGCGAGACTCCGAGCTGCACAAGATGAATATAACCGGCTCGCTGCACAGCGAGAGGAGGAGAGTCGCCTGCTGAAGAAGGGAGCCCGCGATGAAGCCGCCTACATACGTCGTTGGCTTCAGCGAGTCAGGGCCAATGTCAGGGCGAGTATCAGGACCACTACGGCCCGGAAGGCCCACCAACAAGGTGGCTGGCTCAAAGGTGACCGCCGCGCTCTTCTCAACTGCGCAATGTGGCTCTGTCAGCGATATGCATTACATCGCGAGCTCGTTGAGATGGGTCATTGTCAACAGAGCAATGCGATTGTGTGGCCAAGAGATTACAATGCCGAGACCATCAACCATGCCGTCCAGTTGGTGATTTTGGAAGCCCAAGGGCGCGCCGCTGGCCGCAAGATGTGCACGCTTGAGACTGACGGCGTTGAAATAATAGCAGTTGAGCCTGTGGATGAATTATATGATGGAACGTTTGTATTTAAGAAGGAAGGGTCCGCTAATAGCGAAATTCAGAGTGAAATAGTCGTGCAAACTACGGGCGTTGGGGCGGGCGACGTTAGTGATGGCTCAGACGACGAGTGGTGATGTATTTGGCGGGGGGATGTGTGCATGTAGCCCGAAAAATATATACTTAGTTCGCTCATTAATTTGGCGGGTCTGCGAAGTACTGGAAGTTTCCCTGTCGTCGTGCTATTTCCTGGTCAGTGTCCCCCCCGTCTTGGTGGAACAAGACGGGGGGCACGACTAATTAGGCCCCCCTAGTATAGGGAGCGCGACGTTGACAACGAGGTCCTCGCTACGTCTGAAGAGGCCTCCATGGATTACATTGAGCGGAGACTTGCTAGGACTGTAGCTGGGTCGCCATTCAGCCAGGGCTCGTGCGGAGCGTCAGGTGCCCGCAAGAGTAACCGAAAGACGAAACCGTCTGCGGCGGGAGCGACTGGTGATGACGAATATGCTCGATATTGTGCAGAGGACGTTGTCAACAGCCACCACTACAGAAGCAGACCGATTGACTGGTGGAAGATCAACCGGAGCCGATATCCACGTCTGTCTCTGATGGCAGTGGACATGCTTACGATTCCATCGACGTCCGCGGAAAGCGAGAGGACGTTTAGCAGTGCAGGACGTATGACGGCACCATTGAGAAGCAGGCTGCGGAGGGAGATCGTAGCGATGGCTCAATGCATTCGATCGTGGAGTAAAGCTGGGATCTACACGCCTTCACTGCCGCTATTTAGTCTGAACGAGGATCAATGGGTTGATGCTCTTGCGTCGCTAAAGGGGCCGAATGATGTTTGATGAGCTTGTTAATTAAGACAGCAATTGACCGCACTTTCGACGTCTCATCTGGAGCAGCTATGATGACTTGACACCCCTTGACACTTCTTCACCCGCGCGATGTAGGAGCCCTCGTGATGGTGACAAAGACATGTCGGTGCAACGCAGGTTTGGTGCCCTGATCTCTGCTCAAGTCCTACGTTCGACCGAATTCGATACGAATTCGATCGAACCTTGGCATTCGATAGATATCGAATCTACGGGACACGCGTTCTTTTTTTTTTTTTTTTTTTTTTTAATTCATAGTCTGTCCCAGCCGCCATTACAAGCAGCTATGCAGCGTTCAGCTCTAAGTACAGGTGTTCCGGCTCCTTGCATCCAGAGATCGAGTCGCTCCGCAGAGCTGCTTCTTCCTTCCGCTCCGAGCATTACACCCTACTACTAGCTATAATGACTGTTCTGTATCTCTGACTTGTCAGGCCTTTCCTGGCCCTCCTCTGCTTCTGTTTACCAATAATCACTCGTCTGCGGTAATGTTGAGCACTGTCGATGGTCCTGCCCAGAGGGCTCCCATCCTGCGACGTTCTTGGCTGTTTGTTCTGTATGTTTGCACAGTGCTACATAGAGTGCCGATGTGACCGTATGTGTGGCAGTGGAGTGTTTGGATCTTTGCTCGTTGATGTATTCCAGGTTCGTGTTGACTTGAGGCCATGTAGACGTTATGCCCAAAAGACGCGTCGGGACGCGTCGGGACGCGTCTCTTGGAGTAACCGTCTGCTAGGACACAGGTAAACTGTGAGAGTGTAAAGTATGTTGTGTTCCGAATTGAAGTTCTGAGCTGTTGGTGGTGTTGGTGTTGTTATGATGTCCATCTGTTGACAAGGAATCGCCCAACCTCATCTGTCCCGCCCCCCGTGCGTCCTCGTCAATCTCGTAAACCGTAAACAGTTGTCGGGCAGGACAAATGGAGTACCCAATTCCATTTTCCATCGCGTGGCGTACATGAGAGGGGGCATCACTTCCTCTACCGTACTGGTACTGTATGTTGGTGTTTCGCGAGGTTTGAGGTTGATTTCGACGCGTCGGTGCGCGTTCGACCGAATGTGGTTGCGTTCTTGGGGATGTGTTCTTTGTTGGTGGTCGTGGCCGCGATTGCTTTGGTCATTTCCGCCCGTCTGCTTCGCGTCGCGTCGCGTATTCTTCGATCTCCAGCGCCGTAAACGATTGTCGGGCAGGACAAATGGAGTACCCAGTTCCATTCTCCATCGTGGGGCGTACGTGAAAGGGGCGGCAACTCCCTCTACCGTACTGGTTCTGTATGGTGGTGTTTCGTGAGGTTCGGAGGCTCGATTTTCGGCGCGCCGACGCGTTGTTGACAGGCGGACAATCGCGTTGCTGAACTCCTCTTGGCACCCAGAGACAGCCGAACTGTTTCTCTGAGAGTTCCCAGCGGACACCACGTGGAGGTGGGAGTTCGTCGTTCGATACGAATCTGCAGGAGACGTGTTCGATTCGATGCGAATCTGCAGAGGCCCCATTCGATTCGAACGCCAAGTCTTGGCGTTCGATTCGATAGATTCGTAAGATGTCCATCCCTGCTGTCGGCCACGCACGTACATCACGCAGACTGAATTCCTTTATCGGTACGGCATTCTATTTCTCCTACTATGGCAAGACGTTCCGCTCTCAATCACGCATATTCTCAACCTCAGGTTTCGTTTGTGTCCAAGTATACCATAGACCGCGCGTCAGCAGGACCTTAGCCATCCGGAGGAGCAAAACTTACATTAAACATATGCGTGATAGTGCAGGGTGCGACTGGCTTCAAATGCTTTGTTGCAAAGCTGCCGCACGTGTTCGCCGGTCATTCCTAGAGTCCCCATGTGTGGTCGAATCGAAAAGGCCCCGAGGCGACGCCGAAGCCAAGCGTTGAAATACTGCGCTACCCTTCTCTCGTGCGTGTCGTCCGACCATCCACTATAACAAATGCGAATCGCCGATTCGGTTATGTCTGTGAAGCCAGCCGACTCTAGCTGGCGTCGTATTCTGGCAGGTTCAATTCTCATGCTGCGGCCGCGTTTGTTCATTGCTGTCAGGATATCTTGAACCCACTCATCAAGTGCAGTGCCTCTCAGCAGCCCAGTGGGACATCGGGGAACCCAATCCACTTCAACTTGCTCTATGTAGCCGGCATCGGCCCAGTGTGGATAACAGACCGACCGACCCAGACCGACCCCTTCGGTCTGTCGGTCTGGGTCCGTCTGGCTTCAGCAGTCCGGTCGGTCTAGGTCTGACAGTCCGATCCCGATGTTCTACCGTGTTACCGGAAGGACTCACTGCGTGGCGCCAGGACGGTCCGATCGCAGTGCTCTCCGCATACACAATGATCCATTACTACACTACTAATCCTCTCTCATGAGCCAGTGTTTTGCAGTTGATCTGCCTCGATCACTATTGGAAGAGACTGGTAGTCTCTAGAAGGTTCTATGGCCACGTCGACATTGTCAGTTCTGTCTATATGAGACGTAGCGTTCCACTTCTTTCTGTAGCTAGAGCTCATGAGTAGATCATCATCTCATTCATTCATTTCGTTCCCAGTCCGCGTGTGCGGGCGACAATACCCATAATATGCTACATTGTCTGCCCATCGTCTCCGGTAATGGTCTGGTTGCAGTGTCGACGTAGGCCTACAACTATCCATTTTACCGAAGCCTACAGCGTGACCATGCTCAAGACGCTACGCAAAGGCTGCTTCCCGGTGCATTCTTGTACCCGACTGGCCTGCTCGCGACTGCTCTTTTGGCTTGGCCAAAGTATGAGCAAGCGTAGAAATGAATGCTGTATCACATACTGAAGACTTGAGTACACTGCTTGATATAGCCCCTGCCGGCGTTGACATAGCTGTATAGGCTGCAGCAGGCTTCCAATCCACGTCAGGGTAGATAGATGATGTTCCATCAGACTGAGCTATTGTGGCAGGCATTGGTGGGATATGCTAAGTCAATTTTAGGGTCGAAGTTCTCATATCTCGACAGCAATATAGAAAGTTGAAAGACACAAGCACGGGACAGTCATAACACGGACTTCTATTAATGTGACCAAAGGATTATGCTATGGCTCTCTCCCTCAGTCTCTTGGCTGCTGCTGTTGGTGTTGCACAAGTAGAAGTACCAATCAGCATTTTACATGGTGTCTTTGCCTTTGCGATCATGACTGCGCTAGGCGCCTCGAGCTTTGTCCCGATGCGCCACGCATGAAAGTATTAAGGTCTCTGCGGGAAGTGGAATATCGGAGTGGAGAAGTCGTCCGTCGTCCCGCCGGTTGGGACACCCAAGCTATACGACAAGTAGCCGAAATAGGAAAGGCTCAACTTAAGCTTGGATGCTAGCGTAATTGCAATGATCGGCAATCATCCGAGTTTGACGGTTCTTCAGAGACCCCTGCGCCAAACCACCTGCGCAGTCCGCAGCTTTGTCAGGGGCTGTGCGGATTGTACCAGTACGTAGGCGTTCGTGTCATGTCGCACCCATGGTGACCATCGGGTCTGAAATCCCAAACTGGCAGCTGACTACCAGAGCATGCCGCGAATTGACTACCTACCTTCAGAAGCGCTGGTATTGATCGAGACTCCGAACGGACAGGCCCAGAGCCGCGCAGAGTCAAACATGCATTCTTCGGATCCCTTTCTCTCATCGTCAAGGGCCAGAGCACGCCTGACCTTGCCATGTACAGGAGGCAAGCTGCAATACCTAGCCCGAAATAAGACCGCTGCAGAAAACGCCAGCAAAACCATCATGGACACCCGAGACGAACTAAAGACTACCAACAAAAGGACCCAACTATTGCAACCATTTAAAACAACACCAACATCGCGCGAGCCACGAGAGTTGCCACGAAAGAGGCCATGGAGGTCGGCAAGGCTGGAATGACGCTTATAAGAGACATGAAGCCAATACCAAGTCAACCCCGGCAGCATTGCCCATACTTACGCGAGCATGGTCGCCAGAGGCGGGATAGCCGCGAGCAGGCACAACCCCGTGAACCGAAGAAGATCCCTCGTCCAAGCACAGCACGACATGTATCGGGGAGTGTCTCGGGCATAACTATCCCGTCTCTAATTCCGATGGTTTTCACGACCCAGGCGTAGCAGTAGGAAGAACGTCTCCAACGATTTGGGACTTAGGGGTTGGTGACCTTGCGCGAGTGTTAGATGAGCTCGTAATTTGCAGAAAGCTAAGCTCACCCTGAGAATTTTGCGAGTGTAATCTTTGCTGTCGGCGACGCTGCAGTCGCTTGCTCTTCGATTCGCCATGACAGGGTCCAGCCGAGAGTCGGCACCGTACATTGGGCCACAGTCGTCCAGGAGCTTCGTACCGCCTATTACGCAGTCATTAACAGCTGCTCGTTGCTTTTGATCCACCCCAATCCCAACAGCACGTTTGCGTCGTAGGAAGAAAATGCCGCCCAGAAGCAATGCACCTATAACCCCGCCAGCAATCCCTACGGCAATGCCAGCAGTACGAGGCTGATCAGTTTTGTCTTTGTCCGGATTGTGGGGTTCAGGTCCCTGTTCTGGGGTTGTGGCAGGAGAGTCTGTGGTTGCAGGATAGTTTGTGCTTGCAGTAGTCGGTCCGGGTAGACTCGATGATGTTGCCGGCTGCCCTTCATAAGTGGCAGGATCGATGTTCGCTCCTAGATTGAAGACAGACCAGTATCCAGGCTTATCGAGGCCGCCGCATGCTTCGAGGTCATAACCTGGACAGGGATAATTGCAGTATTTGTCGTCGACAACGTCGCTTTTAGGTGGATACGCATAGCCGCAGAAACAGTCGCTGCCATGCAGACCAGAGACCCAGAAGCCTTTGTCTTTGCATGCGGTGGCACAGGATCCTGATGACATAAACTCAACTCTCGCATGGCGGGTGAAGTTACCGGACGACGAGTAGCATCCATGGGAAGTGACCGCGCCAGGTTTCGGAAATGCAGAAGGGCTCTGTTTACCCTTTTGCTGGCGCATGGTTCTTGTGCCGGCGTCGTCATGGGCAGTCCTGGGCTCGTTGGAGGTAGCGCAGACAAATAAGGCGGCCAGCAAGGCCAAGGAAGCTAATGCTGAGCTACGCATTACTGCCGTCTACCAGAGAACTGAAAGAGCACAGTCGATCCGAACGCTCCCGACGTCTATGTGCTGGCAGGGTTAAGGCTGAGTGTCGTGATGAGCGCCTCGTCGTAATCCTCCCTATGCGCTGGTGCATGTACCCAAGATGCAGCGAAGAAGGATGCTGCTTGTAACGTCATCGCCTTGCGAGTCGCCGGTGGCTTTTCTCCAAATGATGCGCCAATTGGCAAAGCTGGCCGCCGAGGGTATTCTGGAATAGCTGACTGTGGGTGCGTTGGAGCGGAACGAAGCAGAATACAGAGTAGTTGGAAGAGTTTGACATCTAGGTAGTGGGCGGTTAGTCAGGGCATCTCAAGCGTTGGTTGCACTCGTCGTGGAATATGAGCGACACGTGCAGACGCCAGAGTGCTCGTTGTATCCCAGTCGGGATGCCGAGGACAAAAACCTTGTTCGATTCATGGGAGAGCAAATCTTAAGGGGCGTGAGACCGGCGCCAGACTTCCAAGGTGACTTCGTATCTGCAGCCACATCTCGCACTTAGCGGTGATCCCAGACGTTGCCAGTAGACTCGACGCCGGCCTACAGCGGAGCACATCACTGCGGCTCGTATACAGTACTGAACCCGGAACAAGTCTCACCGTAGCATCAAGCCTTCCTCAGCCAGGGTCAGAACAGACCCATTATTTCACACCATCGGCTCCTATGCTGTCATGCTGTGCCTGACTCGTTGTTGATGGGGCGCGACCTAGCAAGTGACCAATGGAGCGAACAGGGGTTCCACTGGTCAAGACTTTCAACGTGAGTACCGCAGCCAAGCGTGGCGCCCCAGCTTAGCATCAGGAACTTACGGTGCGTGATCCATTGGCATCGCTGCATCTTCTCGTCAGCGAGTGACGTGGAACTGGTTTAACACGAGACACAGCACGAGAAAGTACATATTCTAGTCGCGGACTCGCGGGATCTGCTTAGACTTAGGTGTATTATACCGCGGTCGTGACAAGGGCATTTGTTAACCTGCATTCGTCCCAATTTAACATACAATTGGCGGACTGGCAATGCCATGGACCGCAATGTATACGCCCCTGCCAAGCTGCAGACAAGCAGTCCAGAGATGACTTACATAGAATACCCACGCAAAGTGCGTTTCAAGGAGTCACAAACCGTGAGGCCATTGCGGCTGTCATGGGTCGTACTGTATCACGCACAATCGTGGAGCAATATTTGCCTCGCAGATTACGTAGCGTAATGTTGCAACGTCGCCAAGAGCACCGCAGAGACGACAATGTTACCGCGTAGATGGCCTGATCCGGTAGCCTCAAAGGGGGTCTGGCTAGTCTGACCGACAGCAGCAAGGGCAAAGGGCGGTAGCATGGGTATGCCCCTGGAGTCAGACCTGCGTGGATCCCAGGGGTATGATGCGGCCGGCCCTTCTTGGTCGGCTGGGATGTCCCCGGTACGGTGCTACTGCCTTCGTTGTCTCGGCTCTTCGTCAATCGCGGCGGAGGAGAGTGGTCTGTTCATCGTCGGACAGACGCCAGAGTTAGGAAGGGACAGGTCAATTTGCGAAGAACAGATCGAAGGGTATGAGAGAACTTTGGAGCGCAAAATCGAGAGACGAGAGCTGTGGAGCAGTGTTGCAAGAACGAGCCTCAGGTGTCAAGGCCAACAGCTGCGAATGGCTTCAGGCTGCACAAGTGCTGCCTGTAGGCACGACTCTGTTGCCTACAATGAGTCATGACCATGGCCTCAATGGCACAGGTATAAGAGCAACAGATTTGTGCCAGTATCAGATAGAGAATCAAGCATTCCTTTGCCCACGGTTTTCCTACCCAAGTGTGTGACAAGCAGCAAGTGATGAGACGACAAACCGTGGGGCCTGGGGTGTCAAGTACCAAATGTATGGAAATGTGGCTAGCAACCGTCAAGGCCCTATAGGGACTTCCCTCCGGGCGTAATCTAATTATTCATTCATTCATTCCGTAGTTATCGAAATGCCCATGCCATTGCCTCCAGCTCGGCCATGTACGGTAAGTGAGGCTGCAGGAATAAAATATGTCGGTGGGCCCCGCACATCACCTTCGTAATGTCCCTTCCTCACCACCCCCTTACGGCGACAAGGGTCCAACCAACAGGCCACCGCTGTAGGAGGAACAGATGGAGCACGTTTGAACACCACGATGTGCAGGAGCCGGACAAGTAAACGTAGATGGTGATTAGGGGCAACGCGGGAATTGACATCTGGAAAAGTGGGGCGACGGGATTAACTTGGGCCCATCAGCAGTCTGTTAGACCCCGCTCGCCGCACATGGCTGCGGCAAAATTAGCAGCAACCAGCAAGGAGGAACACAATCGAGTCACTCCAGTTTCAGGCGACCGGCATTAGCGGAAGTAGTTTCAGTTCGTACGACTAGCCTGCGCGTCGGATTCCAAGTCCCAAGCCCAATCATTCAACCCCAATGCCGCCAGTTCGGACAGCGAGGAAGAACTCCTCGTCAACGAGGGCACAGCAACCGGGCATGTGGAACGTGCTGCGTGCGCCCATTACGAGCAGTCAAAGCCAAGGTCGCAGCCCAATCCAGCCGAAGCTCGACCATATCCAGCTGAAGCTGTTGTCAGTTCGGACGTATTGGTTACAACCACGGGATCCTCTGGCTCGGCTCCGGCTCAGGCTCCATTCCCGCCGAAGCATATCGGGGCTGTTGAGACAGTCAGGTCCGTTTCGAAGGGACAAACGCAGGCCCATTTCGTATCTGATAAGGAATGGACGGAAGGATGGCAAAATAAATTGAACGCCCGGACGAAGAAGCTGTCATTCGGCCACGCGTTTATACTGACTGAGTAAGCGTCTCAGAACTACTCTATGTCCGCGCAGAGCAGTAGCTTACTAGTGCGTTATCAAGCCAACACATCGAGCAACTTGCGTCTTCAGGCTCAGGCATCTACCCCAGCCTGACCCACTTCGAGTTTTCGCTGAGCGACGTCAGCTACGCAGCGCACAACCAGAATAAACTGACTGACGCCGCGACGCTACAACTGGCGCGCATTTGCCCGAACTTGCGTGTCGTCAAGCTGCAAGGAGCGCAAGCGAGCCGCCTGACGGACGACGCACTCATCGGCTTCCTCTCCAACTGCTCCAATCTGACCTCTGTTGAGGTCAGCGGCCACGAAGCCGCTGGCACCATTACGGAAGCCTCCTTCGACGCCCTGCGGGAGCATCCGGCTTGGGCTCCCAAGCTAAAGACATTGCGCATTCCACGGTGCGAGTACTTGGCTCGTAAAGACGAGGCTAGGTGGATGAAGGCTATGCGTGCCCTGTCCAGGGAGCGTGATACGCTGCTAATTGAGGTAGTCAGCGTGTGGCAAGTCAAGAAGTGGGGGGACTGGGAGCTTGAGACGTCCCTAGATAAGTACAGGAGAGGGAAGGTTTAGCGGCCGTGGTAAAGGATCCGTGATCTGCGTCGTTCTACAGCGACATCTCCCGCAGAAGCAGGTTTCCCCGTTAGGAGATCGTGCCCCGCCACGTGACGGGGACGCAAGTTATGCACGCAACGCTCATTCAAGCCCACGTAATCGCAAGCCCCTCGCGCGACCAGCGACGCTGTCCAGGACTTGCGAGTCTCCTCCTGACCAAGGATACGAGATCGGAGCTTGCTATCATGGAACCCGTGCTCTGCATTTGTGGGCAACTCCACACGGCAAGTGGCCACAGAAGTCATCGGAAGAAGGCACACGTTCGTTGCTGCGAAACTATCTTCGTTGGCGAGGCGTGGCTGAAACACCACAACACAACAGGCCATAACGGTGAGAAAGTGAGCATGTGGACAAAGAGACAGGCTCGTTATCGTGAGAAGGTGGAGTGTGAGCTCGGGTGCGGGTTGGCTCTCCAACGTGACAGGATGAAAAACACATGACAAATCAGAGCACTATAGATGCACCGAGTGCGATCGAATATTCATCTCCACCGGCAAGAAAGAGCACGAGCACAGCACTAAGCACGTTCTCACATGCTGGTTCCTTCACTTGACCGGGAGAACGCAGGTGCTGCGGCGGCGGCATCGACACAGAGGACATACGGGCCCGGAATGCCTCGCGAGAGCATTGAGACGGTCCGAATGCGCACCAAGTATGGTTCCATGATTCAGATTTGCTTCGAGAATGCCGGAACTCGAAAAATTCTCAACTCGGCCCTACAAGGTGGGAGGATAGCTTGACACTCCTAAACCGGATCTTCCCTTCTGATCGCGACATAACCCATCGCGCGAATCGGGCCCATATCAACAATGGCGGACGACGCAGACGTCTGGTACACTACAGAAGACGACATAGAGAAAATCATGGCCCGAAACTTCATCTTGCACAAACCCACGGTGGTGAGATCACGTCAATCAGGACAACGAGCCCAGGGACTGGACCACTTCTTAGTAGGGTTCCCTTGAGGTAAATTACCAAGAGGTAAATTACCAAAACCTCGAGGTAAATGACGGTCATAAACTCGAGGTTTATGACCGGTCATTTATCACGTGCTCTCATCTGCATTTCGGTCACTATGGAGAGCTTATTTCGGGTAACTAATGGTCGATGACGTGCAAGATGCAGTCGGAGATCTGCTACTCGTGGAACAGCTCCGCGAGCGACACAGTCCGCTACTTTAATCGAATGAGGTAAAGTGTCTTGAAAGCCAACCTATCTACACATAACGTGAATTGTGGACGCTGCCTCTGCGTCCGTGCCGGCAGCCACAAAAATGCAGTCCTGGACGTCGTCAAGCTCCAGCAGCTTTTGCACATCAACCGTCTCCCAGGATTGGCCACTGGGTATTCTCCAGGATGTCTCTCGGGCCGCCTCAAGCCTTCTTAGTACCCGGCTATTCATATATATGAATGCCAACTTGTTGGTGCTAGTGACAGTAAGACGGTTGCGAATCTTGTTGTGGAGAAAGTTGATTGAGGAAAAGGACCTCTCAGATGGCACAGAGTTGGCCAGTGCGCCCAGGACCCGTTTGGCTAACGCAGCGAGCGATACATTCATTGAATGAAGATATCTCCAACTGTCGAGGACGTGCTGGTGATGTGGAGCATCATCACATTCTGCCCGGTGAATGCGACTTCCTGGTCCAAAAAGGCTGCCTTCTCGGGCCCTGAATTGGCAGAACTCGCGAAAAAGGTTTCCGTATTCCTCAGCATTCGTGTTTTCCTCGAGGAAGTTGTGCGCCCTTCTGACAATGCCTGTGGTCAGAAATTTGTGCTTCGGCTCAGTAGTGGCAGGGTCCAAAGTAAAGGCCATGTAGTGTATGTCGTCCGTCTGCACGTCAAATCGTTGTTTTCGTAACACCTTCAGCTCTTGGTAGTTTATCAGAGGGTCTTGGCCAGCCTCTTCCAATGCGTCCCAAGCCGCCTGAATGGATAGCCAACGTGGAATGACCTCTCCAAGACCCGCGCGATCGCGTTCAGAGCTGACTTGGGCACGGCCAATCGGCTCAAGAACTTTGAACAACATTTCCACGTCAGCCCAGAATTCGATATCGTTGATGTATGATATCGCCTGACTTAGACTTGACTGGGTTTCGTGCTCCTCCTCTTTTACAATAGGCTGCTTCAGACCGTTGAGAGTAGCTGGATCGCGTGCGAACGCTCGGAGGGCGTCTTTGTTGTCTAACAGAGACCTGACAGCAGCAAGCTGGGTTCCCCAGCGTGTGATTGCAGCAGTAATGAACGCCTTGCGTCGGCCGTAGCACTCCTGCTGATGAATGCGAAGCCTTGATAGCTGTAATTTGGCTTTCTTAAAAAAGCCGATGAGGTACGTGACTTTCCCAAAAGTTGGCATCCACCGCTTGGACTCCACAATGTCTTTGACAAGCAATTGAAGTCCGTGAGAGTCGCACAAAACATAAAGGCAGTGGCTGAACTCTGGCAGCGCCTTCATTTCCCTATGAAGCTTTCTCATCGTGCTACATGTATCTGTGCAGATAGCATTCAGCCGAGAGAAGTCGTGTCCGAATATGTCAACAATGGCCGGCCTGACAAGGCTCAATGTCGCCAATGCCCTGTGATCGTGATCCTTTGTGTCAAACGTTGTCCAGTAAAATGCAACCGAGTTTGGGATCTCAACAGCCACATTGATAATTCGATTGCTTGAGATATCGTCGGAAGCATCGAAGATGATGTTGAGATGCGGCGCATCATCCAGAAGGGCCTTGACACGTTGCCGATAGTCCACATAGACAGGTTCAAGAAATGAGGCAATTCTATTGCCGTCTGGAGGTTTGTACGCCGCATTTAGCATTTGGAATAACTTCAGCGTCTCCGGCTCTTCGTAGAGTGAGTAAGTCTTGCCAGAGACAAAGATTGCGATAGCAACTTGACGATCCAACGCATCCTTAGATGCTTTGCTCACACTATCCAACTTTGTGTTGATGAGCGGCTGTCGGCTTGTATTGGCTTCATAAAGCTTTCGATATGCGGTGCATTGCGTGTGAAGGTGCTTTACTTGTTTGGAGGTGTGTTTGGCCATGCTTTTCGAGCAGAGCTTGCAGGTTACACGGTTCAGGGTAAAGCCATCTCCTGAAGCAGGTCGAAATATTCATCGATGCCATGGAGTTTAGGGCGACCTCCCCGGTTCGTCATTTTGACTCAGTATGACCTTGGTACGGTTATTCTCGATGAAGGACCCCCAACAACACAGCGTCTGGAGGTGATGATGCTTCCTCAGGGGCTCAGCAGCTCAAAGTTACCCATGTCGCAAACTCCTTTCGGGATATCCACTAGGCTAAAATAGGAAGGAGGTTTATGACGGTAAATTACCAGTCAATTGGTGTTTATGACGTCAATTGGTCACTTGGGGTTTATGACGTCAAAAAGGTATCCCTAGTGGAGGTACCTATGCTAGCATTGCACGATAGCATCACAGGAGATAGCTCTGGACCACCGGCGGTGCTGGCTGCCCTCGAGGTGATTCAACCCGAGTCAAGCCTCTTGCAGATATCTTGCTGAAATTCCAGGTTACTGAAGCATAGAACATGTGCAAAAGCATTAGCAATAAGCTGTGTATAATAATGATGCCAATAAAATAGCTCAGAATGATAAATTTTAGCGTTGAATCAATGTCCGATTGAACAACGAGTGAAGTTGTTTGGGGCCGAAATATTAATACCCAGTTCAGATCACCAACGCCGCAAGCCCAGCGAGGGCAAGAGCGCCGAAAGTGGTACTGGCTCGGCCTGCAGCTGCAGTCGGGACGGTGGATGGACGCCGTGTTGCCGAAGGCGAGATTGTACCAGGACGTGTTTGAGACGCAGTTGCAGCAGTGCTAGTGCGATTGACACGGCTAGACAAGGGCGAGATGGTCCCAGGGCGGGAACCTGAAGAAGGTGCAACTGGACCCGGAGTCGTACGGCGAGTCTGCTGCAGTTTCAATATATGACCGGATGTCAAGGTGCTGGGAAAGATTGGCATACGTTGGATGTCTCCGGGGTGGTTGTGCCTGGTTTAGATACGATGGTGCAGGGACAATCTGCCCGCCAGTGGTTAGCGAAGCAACCCATGAGCTTAGCCACACATTGTGGAGCACGTACTGGTGATTGTCAAAGTCGTCGGTTTGGTGACCGTGTAAGTGACATTCCCAACAGGGATGGTCGTGGGGTGCTTCCGAAAGTCGTGTTAGCTCAGTGTTGTTCTGTTGCTGCCGAAACCTTCCGAGCCAGACATACCGGACAATAGGTCGTGTAGTCAGACTTGGTGATTGTAGTATACTGTGTTGCCCCAATGCCTTTATGGATGGTGGAACTCAAGGAGCAGGTATCGTTTCCAGGCATTGTGCGCGCCAACCCGGTGAAGGTCGCAACCAAGGCAAGCACATGAGTAAGCCTCATTGCGATGAGTGAATGTCAATACGAAATCGAGTGAAGTTTGTAGACCCCTAGTGCAGGTGCTGATTGGAATAAAAGGAGCAGAGTAATGAGGCGGGCGACGGAGACGACATGTTCTCAAATAGTCCTCCCGTGAACGGGAAGTACAACCCAAAGTTCCATGTGCTGCACGGCGCAGATTTGGTCAAATTAGTGCCAAAATATAGGACGGGCTAACCCAGTCGTAAAAACAAATCCGTCAAATAAGGAGCGTTATCAGAACCACCCCAGCGTTGGGTCCGACGTCACCGCACCGTGGCTCATTGTCCGCAGCATGCGCAGTTCTTGGTACCTGCGTCAACCCAATTGTGCTAAGCCGTCGTCTTTTCCTAATAGGGAAGATCAGCGACCGGAACCGCGCCACACATGAAAGTACTCCAGTAAGGTCTCAGGGGGTAACAGTGGTAAACCGGAGACGATGTCGTTCGACATCCCCGGGTGGGACACAATGCTGAGCGACTGTTAGTTGAAATAGTAAAGGGCCAACTAAAGCGTTTCATGCTAGCGTCGTTGCAAGTCGGCAATTTTCCGAGCTTGACGCTTCGTCCAAGACCCCTGCGGCAACCACCTACACATTCTGCAAGATTGTCAGGGGCTGTGTGGATGGTAGCACTACCGCGGTGGTCGTGAGACGTCATGGCGCCACCAACAGCCAGCATCTGGGCTCGTCGCACGGGTGTTGGGCTCGCCCCGTAGCCATCAGTGCGGTTGACATGTGCACTGACATCGCCACAATACGGAAGATTCCCAGCTTTAAACAATGGGCTTGTTGAAGGGAACTCAGTGCTGGAAGAACAACATTCGGAGGCAACACAACAAGCACAAGAAACCCACAGCAGTCCATCACTTGACAGCAAATCAAGCATTCATTTGCCCACGGTTGTCCTCCCCAGTGTGTGACAGTTGCAGATTAAGTCATCGGGACGTTCAACGTCCTCCACTTCCACTACCACGTTATTTCGTACATGTATTCCGGACATGTTGCATCCACCATCACTATACCTCAAGGGTGCGCACCACTCATTTCCATACACGAGATGCCTCAGTTATGTTGAGTTGACCAGGAACGATGCTGTCCCGTGGAGTTGATCAATTGGAGGTCAAATTGAGTTGAATGTCCACCAGTTGACATGTCAACCTAGGCGTACCTATTCCATCCCTCGTCTTCTGCCTCTGTTTCTTCGAAACTCCTAATCCATGCTCTGTGTTCTGCCTCATCCTCGCCACTCATGGTCGCAACAGGGAGCAGTGGTGTGTCCAAATCTTCAATCACCCCAGCCGGTAACCACGACCGCAGAACTTGGCACATCCCCATAATGTCCGCATCAAGCCGACTTCGTCGGGGCGCCACCATAATACAGTTATCGCGACAACGACAGTCACGAAATCCTCCCATGAAACTGTCGTTACTCAGCCGCCACCTAGCCACAGGGGCCAAGAAGGGCCTAAAACGCCGGTGCCAGCTACTTTGACAACTCCACCCAAGATATCTATGTCATCGAATTCTTTAGCGGGTCCATCTGCCGCGCCTAATAATGGTGGGTACATGTCCGTTGTTGACCAGTGGGCGTGCAGCGATGAACTTACCCAGGCTGTCGCATCACAGCCTCTTGGAGAGCAATGCACTCAAGACCAGCCAGAAGAGCGGTGGTAGCAACAAGCACATTATGCATGACGGGACCATGCGCAGGTGATGGGTCCAAGCCACCTAGGTGGCTTCGAGAAAGTGTTCGTTGGTGGCTGGCTCTGCGAAATGCCAAATCTTCCTGGGCTTGGTGGCATTTGTGGCATCCTAGGTAAATGTTGGAACCACCTTGGTCAGACCGGGCATGCTGAAATTCTCACCTCCAAGTCTTCAAGATTGGATGCGGGTTAGCATTGGGCATCTGGACGGCACCAACTGAAGCTCATAGCTCCTATGCTGTTTGTGGCCACCGGTTGTATGGAATCTGCATATCTGTCCCAACACCCTTACGTAGGCAGTGCATACTCGGCCGACAGACACTCGTGACCCGGCTGCGGCGGCGGCAAGGGAGATGCTAGAATCCTGCAATTCTTACGAATGCGTGTGTACAAGCTATGATGGGTGGGTTAAAGTCGCTAATTGAAGTATGGAGCTGAGGCGAGAGATCAACTACGATCGATCTAGGAGGGATATGCTGCGGCAGATGACTGGCCCACTGCAACGGTCACGGAGACCTTGTCGTCACAATACTTTCCAGTCGCTGCGCGGCAGTTATCACCATGTCAGTCGTAGACAGCCTCGCGACCGACTCGCGTTCTATTAACGAAGTAGATAAGAATCCGATGTCTACCGCTCTCCACCACGTGTGTGGCGGGGGCTATGTAGAAAGCGTGCAATCTATCTAGTCGGCGATTTCATGTACTTAATCCAGACCATCCAGTATTTTCGGGATTAGTATATCATCGTTCTGCCACAATGTCGTCTGAAAGTTAACGCTCCATGTCCCGCCTGTCCACCATGTCGATCGCCAGCCCTGCAGTTGGTACAGCTTCTGGAAGAAGCCACCTTGGATATCTGCAACCGACACTCGCGCATGCATTGGTCCGTGAGTTGGTAATGCTACCCAGTGCACTCGCCCTTTTTTCGGGCATTGAGATCCCAGGATGCCCGCGCGTAGGAGATTCTTAACATCTCTCTGAACCAAGTCCTTGGCACCTTGACCATCTAGCTTGTTGTCCCCGATAATAGTCACCAACGCCTCGTGGCAACCTGGCCAATAGGGCTACTATCTACTTATTTAGACATTCTTTGTTACCCAGTCTTCCATGTAGATAGCCAAGACCTTTTTGTGACCGATATTCACTCGCCTTAATGGCCCAGACTGCCAGAAGGATAGCCACCTAGCCATGTACGCCTTTGTCATTCGTCTCCCGAACCGTTCAAGCGTTGCCTCGCCCGCTGGGATCCTTTAGCCTCTTCCACACGCCTCGTCGCATCTGCTCGTTCATGCCGTACGTCATGGCGTTGATGAGGCCAATATACTGCGTCGACGCTTGCAGCGCGCTGAGCCAGCGCGGCGAGCCACCGACAGACTCAGCCAGCCTATTGGCAATGCCGGGAATCCAGAGAATAATATAGGCCAGCGGGTAGCCGTTCATGAGCAGCATCTTCTTAACGTTTGGCGCAGCCGGCATGCGAGAAGCCTCGAAAGGCGTGTCGTTGCTGATTTGAGTTGTTTGAATAACGACTCTTGTCTGACTTGTGCCGTTGTTGCTGTTGTAGTCGTTGCTGCTACTGCTCTCGCCGCGGCCTTCATCCACTACATCCGGGGTCCGGGGAATGGGCTGCATTTCGTGGCTGACTGAGATGGACTGGTTGACGAGGATCTTTTGGGTATCATTGTCGATATCAGAGGGGGCCGGGGCTTGATTATCGTTCCCCGTGCAGGTGCCGCCGTGCGATGCCGACATGCTTCTCAGATTCTTGAAGACTTTTCTCAGCTTGAAATAGACGTATGTGTAGATGAGAATCGTGATGAAGAAGATGGCGATGCGCCACCCGTGGGATAGGGCATATCGCAGGTCGAGCCTGTTGCTCCTGATCCAGCACCAGTTGCCACTAACGTAACCGTAGGAGTTCTCTAAAAGGCCGACAGTACCTGCACGATAGACAGTCAGCTACATTGAAGATCTTTTGGTTTGTTGGACAGCACGAATAGATCGCACCGGTGATGAAGCCGGGTATCCAAGCTGAGATGCAGATGACAATCTGCCAGTTCATAGACAGATGCGCGATTGAGTCCTTCTTGAGAACGGACAACAAAACGATAATTGAGATGATCAGGATATTAAAGTCGACAGCTTGAGCATCCGACTGGCTGAACCAGCCACTGACGCGGCATGCTGTATCCGGCGCGGACAGCGGACTCGGTGTGCGACCGCGGATGAGAAAGGTCGCTCCAGAGACGGTGTTGCCGAGGCCGTAGATGAAATCTGTTACGCACAGTGGCAGAAAATAAACGTCATGTACCAAAGATCCGATCAAAATTATGGTTTTTACGTACCAGCAAGCAGAAGATTGACGATTAGCGAATGCCTGAAGTGATGCCGCGGGGGACGCGCGATCTGGAACACCAGCGCCGTCGCAGAGCCCAAGAAGGACAGCAGCGACCCGATGAAGGTCGGAATAGCGATAACATGGTCGATCGGTTTTGATTCGGCCATCGCTACTGCTTGGAAGGGAGAGGAACGCAATGAGACCCTCAGCCAGCATAACGAACAGGCAAATCAGGGCAGATCAAGAGAAAATCAAGAGTTGGGGTCAGCGATTCCGCACCCTGGCAAACTTGTAGGAGCAGCTTAGACTTGCCTCTAACGAACTAGCAAACGGGGGTTGATGCTAGAGTCCACGGAATCCAATTTTCGGCAACCATGGTCTCCCCATGCCGTATGTCCCGATGTGCCTGCCCGCCAATGGGAGGAAACCTGACGTCTCCTCTGCCCATGCCCGTTTGCATATGAGATGAGCAGGCTGTGTGGCTTCATCCCTGGAAACACGAAGCCTTAAGGTAAGCCACTGTCCTAGCTGATATAGGCTAGCCGTGGCGGCACTTAGTGCAGGCTTCGAAATCGATCGACCAATCGATATGATCGATATCGATTAGTCGATATCGAAATCGAAATCGATCGATTTCGTCCGGTTTTCAATCGATCGATATCGATCGATTTAATATTCTCACGATCGATATCGATGTCGATCGGGAGGCCGATCGATCGACATCGATATCGATTGCCGAGTATAGTGACGGCGTTCTTGGTAAGGTAGCGTAGGGTAGTTCCCTGGGAGGATACGGTTGCCAAACGCGTCTTCCAAAACATGCGTACATTCCACAACGACGCGGCAGAGGTACCCCCAGCCAATAAGGTAGAGCTTTCACCAGGCTATTGTAATCCCGCGGCTTTGAATATATATAGTGTCGCCACATTTCGGCGCGTGCCCCCCCCGACATGCCTCCAAACCTTCATTATGTGCCATATTTACCATGGACTTGTTCGATGAAGACATAGAGGATGCCTCCCTCACGCCGCCACCCTCGGAGCTGTCAGTCAGCTCCTCAACCTCGACTAGTCATGCATCCAGCAGGTTTCCAGATTACGAAGCTTGGACGATGGACAAGTTCAAGCGGTTTCCTGGTTTTACGTCCTGCCATGAGCCTTCCCGCGAGCGGACATGGTGGTGGCAATTTGGTTTCAGAATGAAGGATCACAATTCTGACCCACACAGAATTATCTGGGTCTGCGAGAGATGTTTGCTTCGTAACAAGCTGAACACTACAAATTACGCCTTCATCGCTTCAACTGCTGGAAGCATTATTAGACACCTGAGAAAAGAACACAGGATCGTGGTTTGTACCATCTCCCTGCCCTGTCTCTAGTGCGTGGCCAATGACATGCGAACTTGTCAGCAGTCTTCAAGGCAGGGCGGTGGCGGAGGCACGCAACGGAATCTGGTTGATATGCTGCGCGCCGATCTGACGAACCCTCGGGACCAAAGCCTTCTAAGCAATCTGCATACACTATTCGATCCGAAGATGAACCAACTGCTCATGCTCGACTGGCTTACATACCATAACCTCCCATTCAATCTCGTCAACTCGGAGCGCTTCAAGCGTCTGCTGCTCTACAATAACCCGTCCCTCCGGGAAGGGCAGATACCAAGCGACAACACCCTCGTGAGCCTTCTAACAAGCGAGTACAATCGAGCTCTGGGCCCAGTTCACGCGCTCCTTGAAAGAGCGAGAAGCATGATTCATTTTACATTCGACGGCTGGACTTCGCGACAGAAGGTATCATTTCTCGGCATCAACGCGCACTTCATCGACCGAGATTGGAAACAATGGAGGCTCCTCCTAGCATTGCCAGCTCTCAGGAAGCGCCATACTGGGGCGGCGCTTGCAGACGAGGTTGCAGATACGATATGCGCCTTTGATGTTCAAGAGAGGTACGAGACACCATGCCCGAAGGAATTCGGGAGCCGGCCAGGTTGCACGCTAATTGTTGTTCGGCTCCAGAATCGGGTACTGTACGCTAGATAACGCTACGAATAATGATACGGCAATGGAAGCACTCGCCGCAGAGTTCGATTTCGACTGGGTTGAGCGTCGCATTCGCTGCGCGCCACATTTTCTGAACCTGGCTGTGCGAGCCATGATGTACGGGACCAAGAGGGATAACTTTGACGAGTTGCTTGCTCATTGGGGTGACAAGGACTTCATTTCTGACGAAGAGGATCAGAAGCAGCTGTCCGAGGCTATCAATGAGCTAGCGGCGGACGAGGATTTCTCTGAGCAAAGCGCAGATGACAATGATGAATACTGCGAGGTTGAGACGGTCGCCGAGGAGAGCCAGGGCCAGTTCCCAATACCCAAGGTCATCAACGCAGAGGAGCTGGACAAATATCGCAAGTTTGGGCCCTTTGGCAAGCTACACAATATTGGCGTGGCCTTTCGAATGAGCAGCCAACTTGTCGAAGACTTTCACGAGGCTCAACGGCAAGCCACCCCTGCTGAGCCTGTTCTCTCGTGGGTTCAAAACGGCTGTACTCGTTGGCAATCCGATGAAGCAATGGCCTCACGGGCTCTGCTCAAACGCTCGGCTTTGAACAGGATGATTTCCATCATCGAGGAACGATGGATCCACCAAGGAGGCAAAGAGCAGGATAAGCCGACGATACTTACAGAAAGGCTTTCTATCGAGGAATGGAAAGTTGTTTCTGCCCTTCAGAAGATCCTGCAGCCATTCAAAGTCGCCTCGAAGCAACTCCAGGGCGAAGGTATTCCTGGTAAACGCTCCACGTCAGGCGGCTTTGACGAGTATTTCCAAGTGGTGGAGATGCTGCTTGACCACCTCGAACTGGCCGTGCAGGGAGTGATCATCGAAGAGGATGACGACAAGGTAATGAGAGAGGTTCGCCTATTCGACGGTATGGACGCGAAGACCCGGAGGCTTCTGAAGATCTACATCAAGCTCGGGTGGAAGAAACTAAACGACTACTATGGCAAGCTGACATCTACTGCTTATGTTGCCGCAGTTGTATTCCACCCTTGTAAGAAATGGCGGACTCTAGAGCAACTTTGGAACCAGCTGCCGTCCCGTCAGACCTCGGAGTGGAAGAGGGCGTATGAACGAAGCTTAACAAAGGCCTGGGAAGAGAGGTATAAGAACATGGGTCTTGAGGATGCCGGTCATGGCTGTTTAGCAGGTGGGAGCCAAGGTTCCTTGGACTATATTGAGCGCCGATTGGCATTTAGCCGATCAATGGCCGGCTCCGCCCCGCAAGGTCGGCCAAACCAACGACCAAAGCAGCCAGCTGTGCTGCCGGCACAGGACGAGCTGGATCAGTACCTATCAGAACCACCAGTGGATAACATGGCGTACAAAGCTGACCCCATTGCCTGGTGGAGAGACGTCGGCGTTGTGCGATTTCCTCGGCTGTCTCATATGGCTGTTGACTTTCTCACTATACCGTCGTCCTCGGCCGAAACGGAGAGAGATTTCAGCAGTTGCGGGAGGATGGTATCACCACTTAGATCCCGCCTGCGGCGACACATAGTAGCGATGGCCCAGTGCCTTCGTTCCTGGAGTAAGGCTGGCATTTATCAGCCAACTCTCCCTCTTAGTCTCCTCGAAGGGGACAATTGGAGGCAGGTTCTTCAACTGGTGGGCCGGATTAAGGAGAGTAGAGGCGAGGAGGACTAGTATTTGATGGATTTGTCCGCTGATCGATATCGATCATATCGATCGATGTCGATCGCACTAGTGATCGATCGATATCGATGGACAGCGACGGCCGCTCGATCGATGGATGGTGACGATCGATATCAACAGGATACCAATCGATCGATTAAGGCTCGGAATCGATCGATACGATCGATTTCGAAGCCTGACTTAGTGCCAAGCTTTGGGAAAGGTCTCGGAGGGACAGCGAAAGTTTTCAGGGGAATCCAACCATCCCCCGAGAGTCCTAGGATCATGGGTGCTGATAAGTCTCGCATTCTGAGAAGTTTAAACGAGTCCATTCAATGACGATCCGTACGCTTATCACCCCAGGCCCAGTGGGAATGGTCGGACTAGATGATGGTGTGAATGATGGTTAATGCTGCCGGACCATCGCCACTTGTCACTCTCGATATTTGGGAGTTCATACCAGAGACCTGTTCTTGGTATAGGGCGGTGACATGCTGGCATTGCGTGTCTAAGTTCTAGCTTGACCCAGCTTGCGCCAAATCGCGACGAACCTGAATTGCCAGCGGGAGACGTGCCGCAGCGTACGCTGTGGTCGATCATGTAATCGCGCAGAGTCCTCGGAGCGGGCCAGAGCCCTGGTCTTATAGATCCACCAGCGGGATTATGGCTCCCAACTGGAGGCGGATGGTGCCGCATCTGGGGCCGGACCAACGTCGCAATGTCTGGCGCAGCCAGCATCATAATCAACAGCGACACCATGAACCTCAGGCCACCATGGGGTGTGGCATCGGTTTCTTGTCAAGAGGATGGGGTAGATGCTGTGTCATATGATTCATTAAATAGGTCAATGGTCATGAATATCGAATCTAATATGGTCGGATCGGCTGACCGTTGCTGAATTGATCAGATTTCAGCACTTGCCCTTACCCTTGCCCAGACCTGGCGCGTGGAACGTGCCCTCGACTTCCACAATGTCATCATCGTTCAGGCGGTCCACCTCGATAATCGTCCGGGGTGGGTAGATATTGGGGTTGTTGCCCCAGAGCTCGACCTGCACCTGGTTGCACATCGGGCGGTACCTGTACATATCGGTTGTGTAGACGACGATCCGGACGCAGTCCTCGAGGTCCACACCCACCATCTCGGCGAGCGCGGCCATGTTCTTGTACGCCTGGCGCACGCGCGGGAGACCGACTGACGCCAGAGCGTTGGTGACGGGATCAATGCCGCGCATGCCTGCATGGTCAACGGGTTAGAATTTGTCTGTGTTTCAGAAGTTAGCGGCTGATAGGCACGAACCGGCAATATACAGGCTTTCGCCGGCGTGGGACATCAGACTCCATGGCCCAGTCGGGGTGAAAAAGTTGCCGGGGTTGTAGACGGAGACACCCGCGCTGGTGGTGTAGTTGGGCTGCAGGATGGCAAGAGCTCGCCCAACGAGGGGCAGCAGAGAATGAAGTTGGAAACGCATGGTGGCGGCTGAGTGTTGACCTTCTTCTGGCGGTTGAAGCTTGTGATTGACGAGTTGCTTGTAGATCCAGTGGTCGAGTGGTTGGAGCAATTGGCCATCCTTTTAGCCAGGGAGTGAGTGTTGGGTTGCCATCCGATCCAGTTGCCGGCAGGGAACCGCTCATTAGGCTAGCGACTCGCAGTAGACTTGGCGCCTTTTATCCGGGTGCGAGTTAATGATTGGTCGCGTGGACCTGGTAGCAGGCTTCTGTGGTTCGCCGCTAGAAGCGAGATTGCCAGGTAGGTACGCTGACAGCCAGGATCTGCATCATCACCTGCCAACAGAGTCGGGGGTGTTGATTTGCGGTGCTGTCAATCCTCAGCCAGAGCCGCAAGGTCTTCCGCACGTGGCAGCGTGTGTGTGTGTGTTTATTTAACGTCTGGGCGGGAGTCCCTGTCGGGACAAAAGACGTGTTGAGCTGGGCACTATTTACTGCATCCTCTCGTAGCTTAGGCAACCGGCTGTAGACTTAATCGGTCCCTTGGGATTCTCCTTCAATCCTGTATGCGCCGGGCCGTGCTATCAGGACGCAGCTCCTCACATAGCCATCATAAATAGCGTCCCATCCTGCATAGCTTCGGCTCTTTGCCGCTAAGGTGCGAGGCCCTTTCCCGTCAGCGGGATCCAGGCGCTGCCCGTCCTCGTGGCCTCTATGAGCGATGACCGTCTTCAGATCGCTCGGGACCATGATAGCCGCGAACCTTTAGTGGCGCATCGTCAAGTCGGCCGTCGATTCTCAAGCGCTGAACAGAGAAAGGGAGCAGCCTACTGTCACAATGTTAAGGTAGCGCACTACTGTCGTTCGGAAAGTTCGTTGTCGGTTGTGCCTGACCTTCGCTGGAACGCGACTCCCCTGGGGGCAGTGACCACCGCGACGGGTTGTCCCGTTCGATGAGTCCCGTTCGATGACACATATGCCCGTCGGTTAATACTGCACGTCACAGTGGAGGCGTCGCAACACCGGGAGGCTGCAAGGTTGGTGGCGCAGGGGTTTGGTCGAGCCTCTGGGTACCTCTCAGGTGCCAACCTTGCCCAAGTCCCCCGCTGTGCCCAAAACGGCCGAAACCATGTTCGAGGTCAGTCCGTCCATCCAATCGTACCTGGGCCGCGCACTGCCCAGCCCGACGATCTTGACCCACCCGGTGCCCCAGCCGGTTTGTACCGGAGCTAGTAACGTGGCCCACGCATTGAGCTCGCCATCGACGGATCCTGGCTGGTGATCTCACCAAAAAGACTCGCCCCTAGCCGATTCAGGTGCTAGCGTATCGGTGACGTCGCTCGCACCTGCGCGTACTGTTCGTCCTGCTCGTCCTCCTCAAGAGGTTCTCGAAGACATAGTTCCGCAATGGCGGCCGCAAATGATCCAGCTAGCTCGTACGCCTCGGCATCGCGACCGCAACTGACATGGTACAGGGCCAGCATCCCTAGGGTTTGGGTGTCCGGAAGGGTGTCCGGCGGACTTTTGTCGCTTATTAGTGCCTCGGCCTCGTCGAACAAAGCCTGGCTATACCACCAACCAGAGGGAGGGGATCCAACATCGGCGACATCATGGTAATTTGGCTGCTCTTGCTGGCGCCGATTTGGATGAGGATGTTGATGCTCATTCCAGGTCCGCGAAGCCAGGGCTAGGAGCGAGTTGACGAGTGCTGGAGAGCAGTAACGCCCCTCCCCGGTTGCAAGGTCTTTCAGGAATACATCCTCGCAGAGGAGGCAGAAGGGCAGATAGTCCGCCATTAGCAGGGAGTGAAGTTGCTCCCTAATCATCGCGACCGCCCACCCGGTGCGCGTCCAGGGATCGACCCGCTGCTCCTTTCCGCGTCCCGCGGAAGGCGGCGGCAATGAATAGAGCCTAGAGCGGAGCCTCGAGTCACCGGAAAGTTGGCTTCGGACTGCGTACCGGCCCACAATTTGCGCCCGCTAGTTGTCCCGGCAAATTCGTCCTTGTCGGTCGCGGACGACGGACCAGACAACGCACCGCGATAATCCTGACACGTCGCCGACCGTACATCGGCGCTAGAGGCCCCAGAAACCTCCATATGGTCAGGGAGACCATCGCGAATGGGATGTCGCCCGATCTCTGTGCGCATATCGTCTTTAGAGTCCAGCTGGACGTGGTCAAAGGCGCAATCGAGACCTGTTTCACTGCATCTTTCACAGGGAGCCTCGCCATCACACTACCAAAGGTGGGAGTCAGCGAACGCACCAGACTAGACGCATAGTGTACACCACTGTTCGTCAGATGTGACGGCTGTTCTCTCTGAACGGCAGCTCAGGGACAACCCCGATTGAATGTCGCAGGTACATGGCAATGAGTGCGTCGCCAAGGACGGAATACTGGGCGTTCAGTAATTGTCCATACGCACCTTAACTCTTCTTGCCCTGCAGCGCTGGCAGGCAACGCGAACTCGCTGTCGCTGGGTCATGTTGGTTTCGCCTTCACCCTCATCGCATAGGCGCCTACAACAGCGAACTCAACTGCGCAATCGGAAGCGTCAGGGTTCCACGGCCATGTGGTTTGTGGCACTATGCGGGCAGGTATGAGAACAGTGTTGCAGGGCGCGATGCGTTATTAAGGGGCGATACGAGTGCGCCCACATTGGTGGCCTCTTTGACGTTGCTGCGCAATCGGACAACATCCTGCGTGGCAGCTGCGCTGGGCAAGGACAGCTGTAGCACAACTTGCAGGCCACAGCCCGACCCGCCGACCAATTCGCCAAGCAGTTCCTGCCATGCCACCTGAACCGTCGCGTCATCTTTTTTGTGTGTGTTTGGGGGCTTGGGCGGTAATGTAATGTACTTTATTTACGCCCGGAGGGGTTATCCCTAGAGGGCCATAACGGTGCGCTATTTGCTCATTCTAACCTGAAGGCCGTACGCCTAAAGCCCAACAATGGTTTCCTTCCTCGGCAACTGCAGCCTCATTTCGCCAACTGACTGACTGTCCTGCCCTGAGGTCATTCCCCTGGAGTGCCCAGCATCCCCATCTTCGGCAGCTGGAGCTTGGTCGGTCAGTGCGAGGCTGCACGACGAGGATGTTACGCGCTTGATTCCAGTCCGTTTGTCCAATTCATCGGAGATCTGCCTGTTCATCTGTCTGTATCCAGCCTTCCTGTTGCCATTGCAAACTTGATCGTCGTTCGGACAGCCGCCATGTCAGGCTGCCACCCCTCGCCATCCGATCCAGACTTGCCTCCCAGGAAGAAAGACAAGTTTCCCATCTTGGTCCGCTTGTATCGTATCATGCCTTCCCTCTCTGAATTCCACCGTCTACACCGAAAGAGGAAATGCTCGACTGTCTCTGCTGCTTGGCAGCAGCTGCGTTGGTCCGTCCCCACAGCACGGATGCTGTGTAAGTACTTGTTGAGCCTGCACTTTCCCGTTAGTAGCTGTACCAGTATCCTGGACTCCTTGGCGTTCAGAGCGTCGTAGATGGCCGGCGTGTGCTGGCACGGAAGCGCTGTGTCAATACGTTGCGAATACCGTCCTACCCCGATGGGTATTCTTTGCCGCTGCTGTTGCTGTTGGCCGAGCAGCAGCCTGGTTCTCATAGATCGTGCTTGATAGCTTGCTTTTTCCCGAACGCACCCGTCCTCCGTAGCCTCGCGGGCCGCTGCCTTTGCCGACGCACACGGCCGGAGGCCCTCATGCCCTGCCGGCACCCACAGAACGGCCACCGGCACGTCTTGCAAATGCGGCAGCCTCGCCTGTCTGTACACGTCCTGGACTGCCCGTTGTCTGGATTGCTGTCGAGGTTGTCCCACCACTTGAACGGCTGCCCTGCTGCTGCTGATTCCTTTGCGGCAGCTTCGTTGGCACATATCGAAATGCACATGCCATTGCCTCCAGCTCGGCCATGTACGGGTTCACATCCTCACGCGGCCCCAGCGTGACCGAGATCCTGGTCAAGACATCTCTCGTGCCCTTTGCCGTCACATACTCCACGTAGCTCCCCATGCCAACCATTCCTCTCTCCGAAGAGCTCGTCGAGATCACCACGCCTCGGGCCGCTCTTGCAGTCTCCGCTGCTTCGTCTCGGTCCACATCGCACACGGCGCGGATCCGCCCCTCCCACGGTGCCATGCAAAGCCTTGTATCACTTCCAGCTGTTCTCCTGTTCCGTCCCTATACCGCCTGGCCATCTTCTGCATCAGCGACGTAAATCGTTGACATATGCTCATGCTTAGCCTCGCCAGCGGGTGTTCCCTCGGTAGGGTGCGTAGGCTGGTCCACGTGTTGGCAGCTGCGCTGGTATGTCGTCGAAGAACTGGTTCAATGTTCGCCTCGGCCTCCGCGACGGTCGCGGCGACGCTTCGAAACGCCCCGGTCACGCCCTGCGCCCCGATTGCTTGTGCTTGGCTAAACCAGACTGTCTCCCTCTCCACGCGAACGTGTGTCCACATGTTGGAGGCGTAGTCCATGGCCGGCGCCATTGCAGCTGTGAACAATTGCCTGGCGAGCCTCGGCGGCAGACCCCGGAGTCTCTTCAACAGACAAGGCCGCCTTTGGGGGGGGGGGGGGGGGGGGGGGCGGGTTTCATGACAAGGCAGCAATGCAGGCTGACCTTGTGGGACTGCTAGGACGATTCCGTCTGGCTGACCAATTGGTCGGTACGCTGGGTCATATCCAAAGGCCGTCTGGGAACATAGATAGGGCAGTCCATCTTTGCATCGGAGGTTCATCCTTCCTCGAACACGATGAGCCCTTGGTTTGATGGAAGGTGCCACCTTATCCGTATGGAAGGTTCCGACCCAGCTATGAATCGCGTGATGACCCTCAGCCAGGTTCACAACTCCTCACCTGGCACCGGGGTTATTCTTTGAGAGCAGAAGAAGTCCTTGCCCCTCAAGCTCGGGTAGTAGCGACGAAAGATCGCGAGAGACACGCTGAGGCAGGCCATGTCTTCCTTCACATCGTTTTGAAGGTAGGAAATAAACTCGCTCGCAGCCACAGTTGCCAGCTGCTACAAAGTTCGTCGACGAGCTGCAATTTATCTTCAGTACATTAACATGTTGTACATTTCGCGTCGCTGCCATGCAAACCGGTCACGTATATCCAGCAGCTTCTGTCTAACTCAGCACACGCACGGGTCCAAAGGAGCTCGGCAAAATGACTCTTCACGCGGCTCATTTCGCGCTCGACTCCAACGTACTCTTGAAACTGTTCTTCATCTATCTCCAACATGATGCTCAAAACTGAACTGTCGTACCCAAGTGTACGCAATCGGTTTGCTAATCCTTGGAACGTTTGGTCCTGCCAATTCCCAGCTAGTACTGGCTGCCGATTCTCGTCCAGCGAGGCAGTAGCTGAGAATATCATATGTGGCGAATTCGTCACAATAGCGTTCATTCTATCGGGCGCATTAGTTTCTCGTTATTTATCTTGGATTACACCGACAAACGTTCGCGCCTGTCGTCGCGGCATTCTGTGCGCAAGGTTCCGTCCGTTCGCGTGTCAGAGGTTGCGTATCCTTCGGGCATCTCCACTGACGATGTCACAGGTACGTTGATGACATCCTTGATATGTCGTTATGGCTGCTCGCGGTGCCTCCTCTTGAGGCGCAGCAGCTATCACAACGGGGTACCTGCTCGCCCAGAAATCCTGTCGGTGGTTTGTCACGTAGCAGGTCCGACATCTGTCAGGATTTTCGTCACACTGTTCCAGATAGGGAATTGACAGCGAGCCACTGGTCGTACAGTGGTACGAAGGAGGAAATGTCGGACAGGGGAGTGTTACCAGGATCAAATTTGCTGCGCAACTAGTCCGCACTCGGCAGGTCTGAGTGTGCGAGTGACCTTTGGGCGTGCTTGTCTTATATCCTCGGTGAGAAAGTTCACCCGAGAACCGATAACTGGTGGCGCTGTTGTGAAACCCTGTGTGACGTGTTGGTAATCAGTTGCAGCGACTAGGGTGGCTCATTGGAGTCTGGCCGAGGTCACGCATTGGCCAGGGAGGGGCATATGTCCAGTCGCAATCATGCCCACAGTGGAAGGAAGCTCTTTGAAAGTGCGGACGTTGGACCACCGGCCGCTCAGGGTCCAAGGCCTGCGTTACACAGTCATCCAGCTGGGGTGGTGTGTGTGCGCCGCCCAGGCGCCAGACGGTGTGGTCAACGGCATTGATGTCTGAGATCTGGAACAGTGAACGATCGCGCTGCATACGTGAGCAGTGATCCTTTTCAGTGACCCCCCATTGTACTCAGGGCGTCTTCTAATACGTGGATACGCATGCCACTGATGCTTGGCCGACTTCGTTCAGTGTCACCCAAAAATGCCTTTGTCGGGGAGCTCTTAGCTGCAGCGAAAAATTTCCTACGTCGTTCGCAAGCCGGAGACGTCCAGCAATCAGCGCCGCGCATTGCCCATGTTGCGCTGCCCAATCGCCTGCACCGTAGCGAGCCCTGCTGTTTCGAGAGCGTTTACAACCCTCCTTCCAGTTCCAACCTGGACTGTGCCCGCAAAACATGTCTTACCTCCAGTTCCAGTGGCGACGTATAATATACTACCGACGGCCTGCCTTTCCGACTTATGATGTGGCAGGTGCGCCTCGAGTCCAAGAAGCTGGGCTGAGGCGAGACATTCCACACGGGGCGAGTCGTGGACGGGGCATGACATTGCCTTATATTGCTGGAAGCACCGCCCGGGGTTTCTTTTCGTCCCTCCTTCCTGGAAGTTGTCGCCAGTGGAATGCACGTCTATAAATTCCTAGTTCACTCAGCTGGCGGTGTTACGTCCCAACCACTTGCAACAGAACCGGTAGGCCAACGGACACTGAGCAATGGATACGAACGAGGGTGAGTAATTTCCACTGGGGCGAGTACAGAGCGGTTATGGGAATGGAGCACTTGAGGGGATACGGCATGCTCACCACTCCCGTTAGGGATGCCAAGGCTTGTGCTTACATATGTCTTCTACAGGGACGGATGAACGGGTGTTAGGAAAGGCACCGTCTGCCGACATAAAATCTATGCCTCCATCCCGGCCGGACTGGCACAGAGTCGTGGTGTGCTTGCGAAACCCTTGCTGTACACACCCGAAATGCGTTCCGCTGAAGGAACGCGCACTTTGTGCCAAATGGTATTTTCTGAGATGGGTTTCATCGTCGGCTGTAATGCCATCAGAGATGCTTCACGAGTTGCGACAGCGACTAGGGCAACGGAAGTTTCGCTATTGCGCCGCGCTTTCCGGGACAGCTCTTTACGAGATCTTAGTCGAAGTTGAGCCAGATGCGTTGTCGCCGTGGGCTATACAACTTCTTCCTCATCCGTTGGAATCGCTTTTCCGGACTACCAGGAAAGGGAGCCGGAGCGAGGGCGAGAGCCGTGCTTGGCACTTGCAATGCTGCAGAGACTCGCTGGACTGTGATGTACAGGTGTGGCTCAAGGCTCTGCGAGAGACAAGCGAAAGGATTATCCTTGGTGATAGGAAATTGCCATACGACTTGTTAGACGATGTAACAACGGCACGAGGACTGGGGCGTGAAGTCTAGTACATAGTCGTTCGTACCTCGATTGGGCGTTGTCTACTTGACTCCCGGCCCAGTCTCCAGGCAGTTTTCACAGCGCTGCACATGCGGCAATGGACGCGGAGTTGCAATGAATCTGCTGCACATCGGCGCCGACGGACTCGGCGACTCGACGCAGGAGAAGCGGCACGGCCTGCACGTGACGTCCAGCTTTGACGATTTTTCTGCGTCGTCACCGACCCGCAGGCATCATGGTCTCACCTGTACTCTTCCTCATCGTTACTTATACCACCCTTCGGGGATGTACCGCCCGCGACATCTAGATTCTACGGACGTCCTCACCATCAGATTGCAGTATGTCCCGGCAACACTCTTGTACGGACGCGATCAACCGGGCCGTGAACCGCGAGATGATTGCCTTCCTCGCCGGTGCCGCACAAACGGTGGTTACCCATCCTGCGGTTGTGTTCCCAGCGTCGCCCGATATCCACAATTTGCTGCTGCCATCTCCGAGAGGTGACAGTCGCCGTCCTTACAATCTGTTGGTGATGGGTTGCCGACACTGGAAGCTTTCATCACCCAACTCGTTATCACATCCAATGTCTCAAGGCCAAGCTACGGCCCACGGCACAGGGCCTCAGCTGCACCCCTCACCGCATTTTCTTAACCTCGCTCATCATAGCTGGTAAGCTGCTCAATGACGACTCGCCGACGAACAAGTACTGCGCTCGGTACTCCTCCATCAACACGGGCGAGCACACTTTCGGATTCAATTGCACGGAGGTCAACCTGATAGAAAAGCAGTTCCTATGTGAACTGGAAGCTGCGAATTACAGAACAGGAATTGTGGCGAGAGTTGGACGTCCTTCTGAAACCGATCCGCTTTAGGATGGTCAAAGAGGCGCGACAGCAAGAGGCAGTGTGCTGTGGAGCGTTTTCCTGGGAACATGATTTGGTCTTTGCGCACACTCCTGTCGTGCGACGGCTGCTCGAAACGCTTACGCCACCCCAGCAGGGGTTGAGGTACTCCATGAGTCCAACCCACTGCTGACGCTTTGTTTTGTGCTGCTATGTGGAATCTAGCTATACTTCAATGGCTCATCTCAACAGCGCAGCAGTAGTGGTGTCCTTCCACAGACATGGGCATGTTCTGCCATATTCAGGCACAATTGTCCCGGGCCACGCTTGCCTGGCGGCGCTTCCTGACGTCCAGACCGAATCGTGACCTCAAGACACGTTCAACAGGGTCTCGGTACGATGCGACCCACAGATTTCGATAAGGGACATGTCGCTGTCTTGGCGCGTGAGGTCTTACAGTGGGATCCGGGCCGCGGAGCCACTCTAATACCTCCACAATGGACAATGTACGACAATCGTTGCGTAGAACCTTTGCCCCCGCAGATCCTGGATCAGCGGAGCTGGCTTCATGGCCATACAGGGTTAAGCGCTGTCTATTCGAATCACTGGTTTGCCTGTGGCGAGGGTACGCATGGTGCAAGTTTCTAGCCATTGGTAAACACATCGAGAGGGCGTAAGATGATGTCTCTCGTGACGGAGGGCCTCAATCATACAACCTTGCCCTGTGGAACCCATGGGGGAGGATTTTTGAGGGTGCAATGTTGGTACGCTGTCCTATCTCAGTTGTAGAGTGTACCATCCATCACGGTGTGAGTCGGCCAATCCTCGCAGAGACAAGGGTGGCAGAGAGACCGCACTTCGTCTTCACTCCTGTGCCACCCTGTTGATCCCCAACATGCCTTGTCGCCAAGGTTGGCTACACTGATTATGGTAAGCTCTTCATATTTTCGGCACTCAGACCTCAACCAGCAGGGAGGCCACATCATCAATATAACGTATTTATAGGCACGTCCATATTGTTATCGATATCGATTAGCTTAACAATAAATGGGAAATGATATACGGGCATGACACTTTTACTACACGGGCATGACACTTACACGGGCATGACTTTTGCGACATCTGATTGGCCGCGACCCATTTTTGTTAGTGCATCTAGATTCCATCAATGGGTTCCCTTGTACACGCGTCCACAAGCATCCCTTGCTTGGAAACTGATACGACGCGATCCAATTGCTCTCAACTGACGGCTCATGTCCTCCAGCCTGAACAATCCGAAGTTTGCCGGTAAACACGATCAATATGCCTCAATCCGATCTCTGTACTACTTCAAGGAGCAAGTCAAGAAAACGAGCCCGAACACCCAGCCCACACCCCCACGTATCGCAGAGGCCCCATGAGCCACCGTGGGAGCTCCGCTTCGACCATGAGATATATCTTTCGAATGATTTCCTGTCAGCACTACCGCGATCACAACGAGTTCGAATCCCTATACCTGGGCCCGAAACGGATCCGTTTGCGTCCGACTCTTCGCCGCAGTCTGCTCCAAGCCCTCCGTCCGCAACGGGCGCCGAGTTCCAGTCAGCCTTGCGCTTAGCACGCGAGGTTATCGGCGAAGGGAGAACGCTGACCACAGAACTTGCTCGGTCATATGAACGGGTTCGTCAGTGGCGAGAAAGGTGGGGTTGGTCACCACTTACGTCCGATGCATACGAGTCTCCGCCGCCATACTCGCCGCCTCGGCGAAGGCCATCCACTCAGTCTCCCGAGGCATCATCGTCCCCACAGACCATCAGACATCCTCAATCTCAACAATCCTCGTCGCCTGCTCCTGAGCCTATCCCAAACCCACCAATCCCAGGTGATCCGGCACCATCAGCCGAAGTGCTCTTTGACAGGGTGAATTCCTTCGCAAAGGATCATGGATTTGGGGTTGTTCGACGGCATGCCTACTCACATAAAGGCCGAAAGATCAGATACTCAATCCAATGCGATCGATTCGGAGAGCCTCGGGCTGCTGAGGGCGTGGGGATCCGGCAGCGCAGATCCCGTAAGTGTGGTTGTCGGTGGATGGTCATTGCCGAGGCAAAGGAGGAGGGTAAGTGGCTTCTGCGAAAGCACGCAGACCCTGAACACAGCCAGCACAACCACGGGCGCAGCATCGGACCATCAGCGCATCCTTCCCATAGGAGGCTCACCGCAGCTGTTAGGGCTACCGTTGAATCAACAAGCCGTAGGGTCGGGATCCGGGCTCGCGATGTACGGGCTGTCGTCCAAGAGCAACATCCCGAGACTGTTTTTACGCGGAGAGACATCTACAACGCCAGGGCTTCCATAAATTGCGACAAACTCGGTGGTTATACACCAACTGCGGCACTCATCAAACTTTTCGACGAGAACAAAATTCCCTATCTTGTTAAATGGGCCGACAATAACTCGAACCGCCTTGTTGGCCTCGTGTGGACATTTCCCTACTGCCTCCAAATGTGGAAACGATTCCCTGAGGTTATAAGCTTCGATAACACGTACAACACCAATCGTTTCAAGCTCCCCTTGTTCCAGGCGACCGGACAGACCTGCCTAGGGTCGGTTTACAATGCTGCATTTGGCTTGATCGACAACGAGAAACGAGAAGGATTCCAGTTTCTGTCCGAAAGCATTCGTCAATTGGCAGAGCAACACCTGGTTCGCCAGCCGGGCGTTATTATCACCGACTTCGATGATGCCATGAAAGCCGCCCTGAATGATCAATTTCCAGAGGCACAACAGCAGCTCTGTATCCATCACATCATTTCCAACGTTCTGCTCAAGGCAAAGCAGAAGTGGGTCACGGACCGCGAGCCAGATAGTAGCGGTAGTAGTGTTGATGACTGCGATGGAGAGTCAGCTTCCGTACAAACGCACTCAAAGCTCAGCCCGAAAGACCGACGGTTCATTCACCAGCCAGTAGCGGAGGATATCCCTCATAGCTACCATGGGGTTCTTATGATGTGGAAGCACGTTATGTTCGCGGAGACCGAAGAAGCCCACGAGAAGGCGTGGTGTGACCTATGTCGGGAGTTTGATGACCAGCGGGCGATTCTACGGTACCTGCATGGGACTTACATGCCTGTTAGGGCTCAGTGGGCACGCTGCTTCATCCGCAAGTATCGCAACTTCGGCATCCGGGTTACCTCTGGCACAGAAGCAAGCAATAACAACGTCAAGAGCTACCTTCTTAATGGCATGAGCAATCTCCACCGGCTAGTGGAGGCAATCCAGGATATGATACGAGACCAGGAGCGTGACTTTGCCCATGCTAGCGCAGAGGACGAGGTGCTGACTGCCCGCGGGCATATTGGCTCAAGCTCGGAGTATCTGGGTGACCTCCGAACCGCGATCTCGTCAAAGGCTCTAGCACTGATCGCAAGGCAACATCGGTTAGCTGAGAAAGCGATGCCGACAAGGAAGAACCCATTCCCTGTGCCTTTGGGAGAGTGCGGTGAAGACTGCTCAGTTTCGGTGGAGCTCGGCATTCCTTGTTGTCATACGGTCTATGCCAAGATGGGTGAGGAAACGCCTTTTGCTAAGTGGGACGTCCATCCGCGGTGGCACCTACGGGAGTCAGCCTCTCGAGACCCATACCGACGAATCCTCGACCCCAAAATTACCATTGCTCTTCGTGGCAGGCCCAAAAACACTACGCAGGCTGTTCCAGCGAGGCTAGGTATCGGCATGAGCAGCCAGTCTGATCCAGCTACTCTATCAAACAGACGAGCGCCACGGCCTACGAAAGGTGCACGAAGTCGGCACGGCACAACACATGCCAGGGATGGCGTGAGCCAGCAAGCCACCACCCAGGGCAGTAGCCAAGCGAAACCTCCACCCAAGCGCCAGACACGCAGCCAGTCTTCTGTGCTAGGAGCGGGAAGAACCACAGGAGTACGTGCGAGCGGGCGCAGGACACAGCCAAACATTCGACGACGAAAGAGCCAATGGGAGCTGCTCGATAGCGACGGCGATGACGAAGTTCTTCCTTCAATAGTGGTTAGACAGTAGATATAGAGAGAGAGCTGCCCTCAACAATGGTGGAGTCGATTTACGCAGCATTCGCATCCGTGTCTTCATTGAAGTGCTGCGTAGGGAAACCTTCGCGGAGGGACGGCCCATTTGCGATCGTTGGAAGCTGTTACGGGATCAAGTCTCAGCGCCTCGTCGAGGATGTACCCGCCGGTTGGCCAATCATTTGTCGCAAAAGTCATGCCCGTGTAAGGATCATGCCCGTGTAGTAAAAGTGTCATGCCCGTATATCAAAACCCCAATAAATATGCCCATATCAATAAATATGTATTGATTACTGGGATGTCTGGGTGGTAGAGTGATTGGCCATCTGGGGAAACACAATCGGGTTGTTCTTGGCCCCGACACGGAAGAGGAACCGGTCGGTGCTCTCCGTCCTCGACCTCCCGTCCTGTGTCGTTGCGTTCGATACGGTGACACGGTGTACGCCGTGTTTCACGTTGATCAACTTGGCCTTCCAAGACCAGGCGGAGGCGATTGCGCCGCTCCATTCCGCAGCGGTCTGGGAAATCTCCTTGCACTCAATCGACTTCTCGTCGATGTGGGGAGCACTGCCGTCGTCGGTGGTGGATTTGCCTACGGGATTGTTACTCACGGCCCTCCTTGTTGGGGTTGGGGCCTAGCAGGCTCACATTCTGGCTTCTGCTCGTCGCACTTCTTCTTGCGCTTGCGGCAGGTGAGGCACCCAGTCCTTGTCCGGTTGTTGGAGTTTCGTTTGCGCTTCTTGGGATCAAGCTGAAGGATAGATTCCTGCCTGTGCTCCGGCCCGTACGGGCGACCGTTGGCGGCTATTGATCCGTCCTCAACGTCGGGGCTGGTCTGGCTGTAATCTCTATGGTCCATCTGACCCGTCGCTCTCCGCAGTGCGTCCCCAATCTGTTTTCCTGTGTGGTCCTGGGTCGAAGTGGACAAGTTTTGTTGTGCCTTGTACGATGCCTTGTGGTCCCTCCAAGACGATTCCTTGTCACGCTGCTCGTTGTCGTAAAGCCGCTACTCTCTTTTCAGCATGCCATATGACTCCCGAGACTCCGCCGTGGTCGGGACCGTCGCCGCATCTGGCGTTCGTTCCTGGACTTGCTGCTCACACCGCGCCTCGACCGAGTCTGAGCGCTTGCGCTTGCGCGCTCCTTCGCCCTGAGTTGGAGGATTGGTAACCAGGCCGTTCTTGTAGAGTGCGAGCTCGGGTGCGGGTTGGCTCTCCAACGTGACAGGATGAAAAGACATCACAAATCAGAGCACTTATAGATGCACCGAATGCGATTGAATATTCATCTCCACCGGCAAGAAAGAGCACGAGCACAGCACTAAGCACGACGGGGAGCACGCAGGTGCTGTTGCGGCGGCATCGACGCAGAGGACATACGAGCCCAGAATGCCTCGCGAAGGCATTGAGACTGCCCAAACCAAGTATGGTTCGATGATTCAAGATTCGCTTCGAGACTACTGGGACTCGAAAAATTCTCAGCCCGGCCATACAAGGTGGGATGATAGCCGCGATCGACTGTTTGTGATGCCTTCACTGCGACAGAGTCGAAGATCTTCATACCATACTTTGAAACCGTTTGGCCGTTGCAGCTGGGGATCTTGACGCCATCCTTGAGCTTGCGGTTGACATCCAGCAGGCCCCACTTGTCCTCCCACTCCTTGCCTTTCTCGTTGAAGCTAATGTTCCACGGCTCGTCGAAGGCTTCGAACCAAAAGTAGCTTGTGCCATTAGTCAATAGCAGAGCATGGACGCAACATCTCCATAAATGTGTATTACATCATGAATAAGCTAACCATCCATGCCATGTATTCGTGAGCCGTTCTGCTTGTGACAGAGACAAGTAGGCGGAGTTGGCCAGCCTAGTTTGTACTTGGCGGAATTTCGCCGCTGGCGCTCTCCTCTCAAACAGAATGTCCAACTCGAGATAGGAGAGTTCTTTTGTCTCAGGCAATCGAATGTAGCACCACGCCAGGCAGAGGAGAGATGTCCCCGCAAACAAAAAGCACGACTTTCCCCCCAAATCCCAAGCAGTAGGGTTCAACATCTTAGGAGTCGAGACGTTATTGCCAATCATGACAATATTGTATGCCACCCGGGCTAGCGCGACCGTAATACAGGAGTGGTAAGCTGTTCCGGCCCAGCCCTTCCAACGGACCAGCCCCAACACCGGCAGGCGGACGCCGGAGTTGACCTCTTCCCCAGCCATCATCGCAGGACAGTCTTCTTTCAGCGCGCAGGCACCATCGTCCCTGCGCGAGGTGCGACAAGGCAACCGGCAAAGTCCGCCAGCTCTCCAGCACGCTACCAGCGAAAGGTTCATTGTGGCCAAGGCCAACGATGGCCGCAGCTGCACTTGTCTGCATAGTCTCTTCAGCTCAGGTGCCGTTCTGTTGGGCGACCATGGGCGGCGCGGACGGCGTGCTACACTCCTGCCACAGCCTGCGCACTCTCGCTGAGAAAATCCTTGCGGACAGCGGCACCTGCTGGCGCGTGGGGCTCCCCGTGCCGGATTGTCCGTTGGACGACCACCGCCGCCGGAACTGCCGCTCGCCACGCCATTTTGTCCAGTTCCTTTCGCAAAGACTCAGCCAGAGGCGCAATCGCTTTGTGATCAGGGCCGGATGATCAGCTTGTCCACATGCGGTCGAGAACAAGAGCCCTTTGTGCCGTCGCTTCATCCGAATTTTGATGCCCAGCGTGCGGCGGATGCAGGCCGGGACCTGGCCACAAGGGTTTTCTTGCCCCCTTCCCCCTCCCCCCCTCGGCGACGGCCGAAAGTGCCATTCTGTTCCCTGCAACCTTCGGCGCAGTCACCCTCCCATAGACGTTTGTGTGCATTGTCAACATCATTGCGAGCGCCCTAAGCGCAGCCGTATAGTCTAGCTTTTGATGCGTAGGCCCGAACCTTTGCGCCAGCTCTAGCCGCAGCCAGATGCCCGCTTCTCGACGTCGTTGCGTGGAGTCTCACGCTGGGTCGTACTGGCCATGGCCACAAGTCCAATTGGCGCTGCTACAAGCCGCCGCAGCCGCGCGCACCTACGACCCTTTCCAGAAACTGCCTTCCCGACATGCCCTGGCCATGCTGGACTTGGGGGCGTGTGGAAGAAAATGACCGAGATTTCGGGGGCTTACTTGTCAAGTTATTGACACACCCAACTGCTTCGTCCAGTTCTGGCTGCGTTCCGCTGCGGGATGCCGCCAATCCATTCGGGATGCCGCCATCCTGCAATCCACTCAGGATGCCGCCAATTCATGGGGGATGCCGCCATCCTACAATCCATTCAGCATGCCGCCAACCTGCAATCCACTCAGGATGCCGCCAATTCATGGGGGATGCCGCCATCCTACAATCCATTCGGGATGCCGCCAACCTGCGATCCACTCGGGATGCCGCCAATTGATGCGGGATGCCGCCAACATGCAATCCATTCAGGATGCCGCCGATTCATGAGGGATGCCGCCAATCCATTCGGGATGCCGCCAACCTGCAATCCACTCAGGATGCCGCCAATTCATGAGGGATGCCGCCAATCCATTCGGGATGCCGCCAACCTGCAGTCCATTGGGGATGCCGCCAATCCACTCAGGATGCCCCCAATTCATGCGGGATGCCGCCAACCTGCAATCCACTCAGGATGCCGCCAGTTCATGCGGGATGCCGCCAATCCATTGAGGACGCCGCCTATCTACTTTGGGATGCCGCCAACCCATGCGGGATGCCGCCAACCCGCGGGATGGACTGAAGTCCTTGCCAGTCAGTTGTCATATGTTGAACTCCCATCCGCCAGGTTCTGGCCGACTTCCAGGGAATCGACGTAACACCGTGGCTGGGGATGTTCGAGAGCCAACGGCGAGAAGTGGACAATAGTCGACTCAATCTATCCATTCAACAAACCTCCTCCTCGTTTTGGACGTGGTCGCAGCGGCAACAAGCGGCCGCCCCCAGCAAGCACTCCCATGGTGTCTCTGACTACTGTACATAATGCAGCAACACTCCGTTGCCCAAGCCTGCGCACTCTCACCGAGTAAAGCCTTGTGGACAGTGGCTTTTGCTGCCGCGGCCGGCGCGTGGGGCGCCCCGCACCCTATTGTCCGTTTGACGACGACGACGCCCACAGTGCCGCTCGCCATGCCTTTTCGTCCAGTTCCTTGCGCAAAGATTCAGTCAGAGGCGCAACCGCTTTGTGATCGAGGCCGCATGACCAGCTCGCCCACTTTGAGTCAAGCCGTGCTATCGCGACGTCCGGTTCGTGACGCCCAGTGATATTGGGCCGATGCAGGCCACAATACAACGTAACCTGAGCCTCAAGAGGCTCAGTCGCCTGCAGGCGACGACCAGAAGTGCATTTCTGTTCATCCTGTTTTAGACGCCGCAGGGGGCCAGTTCGTCCGCTCGTCCATAATCTTACAGGCCTCGAGGCGCAGCCTCACTGTCTGATTACTGTACTGTTACAGTACAGTAGAGGGGTCGAAGTCTACGCGGAGAGCGGTGCCGCTTCTTCGTCCGCTTCCAACCCGATACAGCACCGAGCTCAATTACGAAAATGCCGCACCCATTTTGGGCTGCACCCTTCGCGTAGACCACAAGGTTGCTATGTTTCGAGTGGCCGAGAACGGCAACCTACTGACAACCTGCCGTGCAAACGGGCACCACGCGGCCGGCTGTGGATTCTCATGTGTCGGGGTTTGTTCTCCAGGGAATTGACGCAGCAAGCTGTTCTGGAGGCGTGCTCGGACCGCGCAACCAGCACAACGCATTGTGGCATCCTGTCTACAGGCCGTTTCCTGGACTTGTTCTGGGCAGCACAGTCACGAGGCACCATTGAAAGGTAGAGTACTGTACCTGCCATCCATACATAGTAAGTAGCTCCTTCCACAACGGCTCATGGTCTGTCAACCCCAATACTCGGCCGTCGGGACATGACCTCGTCTGTTCGGCGTCGGACTCAGTTCAAACGATTTCTCCGCTCACTGTAAGAAAGAAAATCCACGCCAGTAGCACAATGTCGTCCCATTTAGAGACAGTACTAGTCCAGGAGCTGCAGAATTGCACAGACACAGACAAGGTTCGTCCGTCCACTGCGTCCTTGGGTCAACGGCGAGTTCTAACGGGCTAGCTAATCGATTCCATTTGGCGTATCCTTGTGGAGAACAGCCATTCACGAGCTGCATTAATCCGCCGAACCACAACTATCCCTGGGATTGCGGCTTTGTCGATGCGACCACCGACACCAAACCCAAGGGCAGTCTTTGATGGGAGTTCCGAGCCTCAGTTGGGACGACAGGCCGTGGTGCAATCCGCGCAAGAGGTGCTGCGTGGCCCCGCAGCTCCTGTCGACCCGTGCGTAGCCGGCCTCGTACGCTGACACTTTGCCTCAGGTGGTTTCCTCGGCCGAACAGCGGGCGCCAAAGCGAACAGATCCCGGGGACTGTCAACGGTACGAACGAATAACACCCGAGCCATTGGCCTGCGGCCCACGCACGCAGGAACGGCGGTTCCGCGGCCCGGGGAAAAGGAAGAATCGCATGCCGCCGGATTTTGGCGAGGCACGCTTTTCAACGATTCTTGAACGGCTCCGCCGTGAAGTGTCGACACCCTTGGGTCGCAAATCCTTCGCTGATGATGCTTCGGAACTCTATGAAACCTTCCAGTGCGACAGTCTCTATGAGGTGAATCAGGAGCTGTGTGACCCGTCAGCCTCAGATCTAAGACAGGTTCAGCGTCGGATCGAGTTCTGTGACGTACTGGACAAACTTGGCCATGGGCTGGCTATTCGAGCAACAGTCCAGCGACGCTTCGAGTTCGTCATTCTTGCCGCTAAGTATCGGAAGGCCGTGGCGCAATACAAGGGCAGGAAACAATGCCATGTGAGGAGGTCATTCATTGAGCAGCTTTTCCCAGGCGACGATGTAACGAAGCGAGAATGTACATGGGAGTATTATTACCGGGTTGGGGGCCCACTCCTCGACCTCGTTCGGCGCTACGGATGGGGAACCCTTGTATTCCCTGGGCTTAACATGACGCAGAAAAGGTTTGTCATCGGGATAGCCAGTACGCATCTGCCGATGGGACGCTAATCCGAACAGTTTGCAGCTACTCCGCCGTGATAACGTCGAAGCCTTCCTCGACTACACTGAGGCTTGCCATCCGAACTTGAAGACAATGCTCCGAGGCTTGTCCTATGCTCTCCCAAAGCTGATCAGGTGGGGTTACCCACCCACTGCCTTGCAGCTTCATGGCTTGGAGCAGTGTCACCACGCCAGCGCCAATGACTTCAACCGCTGTTTCCCGCTACCGGCGGGCAGTATGCCGGAGGAAATAGATGCCCAAGGGGACATTACGCATATTTCGCCCTGGCCGTCGCCCGAGGGCGAGACCCAATAAGAACCGAGGTCAAAAATGGCCAGATGCCCTGCCACAGCGGGGTTTGATGGCGTGACCATTGACACGAGGAATGGGCCAGGGCAGCTCTTTGTTTGGTAAGAGATGCCCGTGGCAGGAGCATCGGGCAGTAGGATTTGTGACACGCTGAAAGTGGTGAAGGCACTGCAAAGAATTGGAGGGGCCGTAGCAGCTCAACAATCCACGCTTGGCCCTCGAGAGGAACGGAAGATAGCCAGTTGCAAATTCACTTCAGCAAAAACCCAGCTGCCCTGATGATAAGACTCTGACCGGATGCCCCTTACGCTGAAGGAATTGGTCTAGTATGAAGTGTCTCCGAGCGAGACAGGCTACCCAAGTTTGCAGACCACGTACCAGATCGGGGTTTGTCATATTAGTCGACCAGAAGGGAAGATAGTCGCTTCCCCGTTTCCACAGAGTCCCAGTCCACAAGTACTCGTTCCTTCAATTCCCTGATCTTCGTTTGCACGAGCGCCTCCATCCCCGCTTGTTCCTCTTGATCCAGAAGCTTGACCCTCGTCTTCCACAATTGTTCCGTGGGAACGTCTGTCCCGCGCCTATGTATGTAGCATACCTCCGGAACAACAGCAAACCTTAGGACCCTGTCTAGGATCCGTACAATCGGATCAGGCTCTGTCCAAGTTCCCATGACCATCCGTCACGAGTCGACGCAGACACGTGACGCGTCCAGGAACGGTCAGCAAAGGCAGTTCCTGACCCATGGTCCAGTTGAACTACCTTCAGCTGTGAATTGGACCAAGTTGATCGCCACCTTGATCGCTGCCGACTCTATCTTCTTCAACCCTTCCCAAATGCTTAAGAGGCCCAAAGCGCTCATTCGTAGTAGACCTGGACTTTAATCTGGTAGGCCTTTGGCAGTGGTGACATCAATTCAAACCCACGGGAAGGATCCTCCGCCGTTGCCTCGGCGCCATCTGCTGTAGAGCTGAGCTGCTGCTTCCTCGAGTCAGAGCCTGTCCATGGTTCTACCGTGGTATGGCCATACCATAGTGGTGGACATATGCCCCCCGGGGGATTTGGGCTTGTGGTCTGAAGTGGCGATTTTCTGCTTCTACAGGTGCCCCTGACTGGCTTTGCGATGTCAGGGGTCACCATAACTGGACGACCCAATAAAGGACTTGTGGCCAGGCTTGCAAACAAATAAATCAAATCAAATCCGGGGTCCAATTTGATTTGATTTGGATAGGGAAATCCTCGATCTGATTTGATTTGATTTGATTTGAGTCCATTTGGATCTCATTTGGATATCTGGATAGCCCCACTTTTCTCCCACGACGAAAGACATTGAGCAGCTCCTATAAGGTCCGCTTTGAGCCGGCCTCTCTGAGCTGTGACCATCTGTCCGGCAAGGCTAAATATTCGCTCTGGCTCCGAAGACATAGCCGGGATGGAAAAAAGATCAATTGCCATTCGCGATAAGCGTGGATACTGGCGTCTGCGGAGCAGCCAGTATTGGATCGGATCGTCAACCAAACAATCGCCTGGATCGGTACTCGCCACCCATTCTGCATACTCGTCACGCACGGAACACACTGAAGGCGCGGGTTGGGCGCCGAGCTTCCTAATTGAAGCCATGAAGTCATCAAGATCCGTTGTCATCCTCGACACAGTCGGCTGTTCCGGGATAGTATCTTGCTCGATCGGGAGACTTCGATACTCCTCCCAGAGCTCTTGCACCGCGGTCCTTCCTCTGGTCAACCAGTCCGGATGATCAGACCATTGCGACTCGACTGTCGACCAGCGGAATGCAGGGTGGAGGACGAGGCTCGCGAGGTACGCAGGGCTGTCCTCGGTGAGGGCGTAGTATTGGTCAAGCTTCATCCAGCCGAGATTGCAGCCAATTCGCAGGTAAGGCTCCTCGTCTCGTTCATGTTGCAACTTTGCCTCTTCCAGGTGCTTCAAAAGCCACTCCATTGTCAACAAAACCTCCCAAATCGCGCCGAATTTGCCTTCCCGCGGTCGGCCCTCTAGGCGTTTTGTCGCGATCTTCAATGGCTTCAGAATCGCCAAATACTCTGCAATAACGGACCAGTCCTCAGCGGCCATCCGATCATCCACAATTGTAGGCTTCTTGCGACACTTCTTCGGCATCGGTTTTGCCCCATTCTGTGTCCTTCTCGCCACGTATTGGCTCCACTCTGTCACTTCCGCTTGGACCAGCGAATCAAGTGCATTGCGAAGCGTGTAAGCGCGCTCCATCATCGCTTCGGACGAGTTCCAGCGAGTAGCGTTATCCATGACGACATCGTAGGTTGTTTTGTCTTCGAGGCCGAGGGCCGTGTTCTCAATGGATTGGAGCTTGTGGAGCCTTTCAATGCGCTGGCCAGACCTTTCCACCCAGTGAACAGTATTGTGCAGCTTGCCAATGGGGCCCTTTGATCTCCAGAGTTTGACCTCGTCTTGAATCTCTTTGTCGGCTTGACAATCCTCTTCGAACGCGTCGGCATCCGTACCGAAAAGAATGGATCGGGCGACGAGATTGATGATGTGGCCACAGCAACGGAGCCGACGATGTTGCTTTTTGAACCCCAACTCACGGCCCAAGTCTTCAAGGCACGTGTCGTTGCTCTCCGCATTGTCTGTGACAAAGTATCCGACGCGGTCCTCGAGCCCATACTCGTGAAGTATCTCGCTGACACGATCGGCGAGATTTTCCCCGCAGTGACGACCTTCAATCCGGGGCAAACCGAGGAGAAACGTACGGAAGTTCCCTTCGTCGTCAAGAAAGTGTACGGTAAGGCCAAGTAAGGACATAAATTTTCGAGAGGACCACGCGTCAAAGGAGACGTTGATGCGGCTCAGCGACCGACGAAGCAATTCCGTCACGACGCCCTTATGACGATTGAAGGATCGTACAATCCAGTCGCGGATGGTGCTATGGGTTGGGACGCTGCCCGAATCCACAATGGCGCTATTCGCGTAAGCCATAAGATCACGAAAGTATGGACTCTCCAGCTTGTGAAATGGGATGTTGTCGCACGACACCCAGCGTATGAGGAGATGCTGAAAGCGAAGCGGATCAAAGGACGAGATAAAGGCGTTCATCAAAGCCTGGTCCTTGGGTTGGTGGGTGTCGAGGTCAACCATGTTCAGAAGAGTGCGCTGCTTCTTCCTCTGTGGAAGCATTGGTCCGCCCTTGCAAACGTGGTGAACTTCTTCCATATGGCTGTTTGCCTGACTGGTGGAGGCAGCGTCGTACATGTGCGTTATGGTAGTCTTCTTGCGATGGCACAATTTGCAAAGCCAGTATCGATGACCGGAATCGGTGTTCTCGATGTCGAAGCCATGCTCCCATACCCATCCCGTCCGCGCTCGTTTTCTATGCTTGCGTATGGAGAACCCCGCGAGACGATTCCAATCAATGCCTTCATACCCAGCGTAGTCGATCGAGGGCGACGTGTCGCCCGTTCCGTCCACGTCGGGCTCTAATGGGTCAAAGTCGGGGGAGCTCTCGGGAACGCTAAAAGAGGTCGATGGGGCGCTGGAAAGGTTGCTTGACAGCATTTCGCCTCTTGTTGTTTGGGCCATTTTTGAGTAGGCTGAAGGTGGCTATTGTTGGCCATCTGCCACAAATAACTGGCTCCCACATGACAAGCACGCCCATGATATATCCTGTAGCCGAACGCGTCGCGTCAAGTGTAAAAAGAAATCTTGGTGACGAGGCTCGTCAAAAGCAAATGCGCGTGCGGCCACTTCCTGGCTACGCAGGCTCTCGACACTGATTGGTCGCAGTTACGGATATGGGGCTTATCCAAATAATCAAATATCCAAATGAATCTGGGCCATCCGATTTGATTTGATTTGAATCGCCGCAGGGGCGATTTGATTTGATTTGATTTGGATAAATTTGATTTGATTTGGTTAGATTTGATTACGATTTATCTGTTTGCAAGCCTGCTTGTGGCCTTTCAGAATGGCTTCCAGAAGGCTAAGCGGCCCCCCTTGACGGCATGTTGCTGTGCCACCTCAGTGCTGGTCGTCGGAATCCCGTGTCACCACCTTTGGGCCCGCAATGCATGTCAAGAATCGGGAAGACGCGCTTCACCCCACAATGATCTGCACGGCAAGAAACTGCATGCTGCCACCACATAAACGATGTCCGGAACCCGACATGCGCTGTAGCTGCCCAGTGCCAAGCAAAAGAATCGGACGGTGCCGCCCCTAAACGAGGAATATCGCCGATGCGGGGCCAGCAGCCAGATAGTTGTAGAGCAAGGTCGTTGCTCAGTCCAAATCTTCGCGTCGACAGGAGCGCATGGTTCGTGACATGCTGATCGCTGATGTGGATCTTGCGCACATAGATGTATTGCTGGGGGTTGTGTCGTCCAATTATCGACATGCAGGGGTGTGCCTTGTCTCGTTCTTGGCGTGAATATTGAACCGGAACCGAAAGCCGGTTTCTTTACGCCCTGTGGATCTCGCTACCTTGCTGACGCGCTGGTCACTAATGTGGAGCTTGTAGGTAGCTAGAGTTCTGGACGGCACGGGCCTAAAGAAACCGCATCTGACCATGCTCCGCTCTGCTCGTCGAGCACGGAGTGCCCGATGATTGTCTAGTAATCGGCATCTGGGCTTTGGCCAAATGTGCAAATTCTCCATTACCGTTCGGGCTGGGCCGCTCCCGCGATGGCACACACGCACTAGCGTCACTACAGGAATAGATGTGCCTCCATGCCCGGAATGTCGGTCGTTTGGGTTCTTCGAGGCAGCTGGTGGATGTTATATGGCAGCGATTGCCAGCTTTTGCCGCCATTGGATTGCTGGAGCTTTGCTTCCCTCTTGGATTGGGTGTAACTTACTGCATAATACTTTAAAGGAATTTGGGAGACAATAGCACGACGGGCGGTCTAACCCTGTACCGATCTCATTCCAATAAAACCGGATGAACAAGCGACACCCTGCAATCATGTGCAGCAAGAAGAGCAGCCACAATGATATTCCTGGGAGGGCATGTAAGCTGGGCTATCCGCTAGATGGCCCTGAGTAATGCTTGCTAATTTCTCAGTCCCATGGCAGAGGTTAATACGGCTTCAATGCCTGGCAAGGGACAGGACTGACTGCAGTAGAGACAACGAATTTCTCCTCACAGGTTATCGGTGCGAGCCTCACACTGCACACTTGACATTCAACTCATGTTCTGGCAGCCCAATATCTTCCTCATACTTGCGGTCACTTAGAAGTGCCTTCGGCTTCCACAACGAAACAGGTAATTTTGCTGCGCCCACTGTCGCGACCGATCATTCTAATGCTGTTGTTCCACTTAGCAGGCTTGTCAACAAATAAATGAGTTCAAATGAATTCAAATAAATCCCAACACCTGTTACCTACATATCCGTCAGACGGCCTTTACGGTGATGAGGAAGCGGCAATGCAAGATGCTGATGCATGGTTGCAAACTATGGCGGTCGACAACGACGGCAACAGGTTGAACGACCCAGCAAACAACGAGCCATCCCCGATCACGTCCCTAGCAACAGACACCCGCACAGCCCAAGGGCAGATCTTCAAAGCCTGCAAATGCCCAGAGCACCAGAATATCTACAGCGCCTGGCCGACACACAACGCCGAGTTAACGATCGCCCACTGCATGAAGACGTGCATGTATTGTGGCAAGGACTTCTCCGTCGCAGGTGCACTGCGAAAACACATAAGAAAGGCGGAATACGCTCAAAGAAACCTCAAAGTGCGCTCCGAGGTACCTGGAAGAGGGGGCACTTCCACTCCTGGATGGGCACATAGGCCTCGCGCAGAGTCCCCAACGCTTCGGGAGAGGACCCGCACAACCCGGAGTCGATCCCTCACAGACGGTCCCTATGCAGCACCACATCCATGGTAGGACACCCGGGATTACGCATCCTACAGTACAACGTCTGGAAGTCAAGAGATGTTGTCCTCGCCAGCCTGTTCCAAAACCAGCGAATCCTCGAATACGACATACTTGCCATCCAGGAGCCCTGGCGAAACCCATTCATAGCTACAACCTACCACCCCCTCAAAGGACATTTTCACTTAACTTATCTCGACAATGATGCCACTCGGGTATGCTTCTACATCAACAAACGAATCGACCCCGGCACGTGGAACGTTTCGTGCATCTCTAAAGATATCATTTCTTTATCAATTCGGAATTCTCGCTCGGACAGTAACATCAACATCGTCAATGTCTACAACGAGGTAGAAGCCAACACACTCACGATACTAGCAGAGACCCTCAGGAAGCTGGAACCCGATGCCAAGACCGTGGTACTAGGGGACTTTAACCTACATCATCCTCTGTGGTCAACATGGCACAGACGTCCAATCCACGGGCGAAACACCCAACAGCTTTTGGCAATCATTGAGGACTTCCAATTGGAGCTCCTCACAGTACCAGGCACTCCTACCCATAGGTGGAAAGATGGGGAATCGACAATTGACCTCACCTTTGCAACGGCAAATGTGGCACCCCATGTCGTCCACTGCAAGATTGACCGAGACCTGGATTGCGAGTCGGATCATCTACCGGTAGCAGTTGCCATTGAGTGGGAATGGAAAGCAGCATCCCCAGCCAAGAAACGATTGTGGACCAAAACGAACATACCGATACTCCGACAGACAGTCCGAGACCGCTTACCGCAACACTGCGAAACCACGGTGCTACGGGATAGGGACGACATTGACGCACTAGTGGCGTCCATCATCAATGCGCTTGGTGAAGGCATTGACGCATCAACGCCTTGGTCCAGCCCCTCCCCGCGCTCCATAGCAGGGTTTGACCAAGAATGCAAAGACATCTGCTCGGAGGTCCAACAACTTCGCCGGCGATGGCAACGGACAAGACACGACGATGACTATGAAGCCTACCGTCAGGCACGCAATAGGAAGGGCCGACTCGTACAGAAGCTCCTCCGCAACACACACCGTCAAAGAGTAGAAGAGGCAACCTCGACGACAAATGGACTGTGGAAACTTGTCAAGTGGGCGAAGAACAGGCACGAGACAACATCCGCATGCACGCCGGCACTCGCCCGTTCAGACGGGGAACTAGTTCATCGCCCGGAAGAGAAGGCCGGGGTGCTACGCAACTCCTTCTTTCCTCCTCCACTCCAGGCCGATCTCTCGGACACGGATGGATATGAATACCCAACCCCAATTGAGTGCCCAGACATAACCCGCTCAGAGATCGAGAGAGCGGTACGGAGAGCCGCCCCAAACAAGGCTCCTGGCGTTGACGGCATTCCCAACGGTATCCTACACCAAACCCTCGATATCCTTGCACCGAGTCTCGAAAGGCTCTTCAACGCATGCCTGCGGTTAAGGTACTGCCCCCAGCATTTTCGAGAGGCAATCACTGTAGTTCTTCGCAAGCAGGGCAAAGACGACTATACCCAACCAAAGTCGTACAGGCCCATTGCCCTACTCAACACGCTGGGTAAGGTCCTAGAAGCTATCATCGCAAGCCGACTCGCCTACCTAGCCGATGTGCACCAACTGCTACCCAGCCGCCACACAGGAGGTCGGAAACTCGCATCGACGGAGCATGCCATACATTTCCTCCTGCAACGGATCCACCAGACGTGGTCGGAGGGCAAAGTAGCCTCACTGCTCCTGCTCGACGTGTCCGGCGCCTACGACAACGTCTCCCGAGAGCGCCTACTGCACAACCTCCGCAAGCGTCGGGTCAGCGAGCCGATTGTAGGCTGGGTCGCATCGTTTCTCAGCGGCCGGTCCACTACCCTCAAGCTGCAGGAGTACACTGCGCCATCGGTTCCTATTCAGACAGGCATTCCGCAAGGATCGCCCGTCTCGCCCATGCTGTACCTGTTTTACAATGCAGATCTCGTTGAGGAATGCAACACGCCCGAAACAGAATCGGTAGGATACATTGACGATGTTTCGATCCTCGCCGTGGGCGAGTCAGCGGCACGCAACTGCAAAAGGCTCAAGAGGAGGCACCGCAAAGCGCAAGTCTGGGCGAGAAAGCACGGCTCCCAGTTCTCCCCCGCTAAATATGAACTGGTACATTTCACGCGAGACCCTACTGCGAACTGCACGCACCCCCTACGCCTACCGCACGCCACCATCAAGGCCTCGCCGTCGTGCAGATACCTGGGCATTCAGATGGACAGCAGACTCCGATGGGATTACCACCGAGAAAAGATGGAGGCAGCCGCAACGAAACGACTGTCCGCGTTGTCGGCCCTCGCATCCTCGACGTGGGGCACAGGCCTCATTAGCCTCCGCCATGTCTACCGGGCCATGATCATACCTCAGATGCTTTACGGATGCTCGGCATGGCATGTTCCCGGCAAAGGCTGCATCAATCGAGGCGCATACATGATCTCCGCCATTGCGAAAATACAAAGGCGTGCAGCGCAAACGATCACGGGCGCTTTTCGGACAACCGCGGGAGCAGCAGTCGACGTGGAAGCGCATCTGCTCCCGGTGCAACAACAGCTTGAGCAGACCGTGCTGGAGTCGGCCATGCGCATCCGAACAAGCCCGCTATTCGGCGACATGGCGACTTCCGACATCAACTTTAGCTCAGCAAGATGGACGCGCCGCGAACGCGAGGAGCGGAGTCCACTGGATCAACTCTCCAGCGTCCTAAGGCACAAGTACGACTTGCCGCTCGAGCGACTGGAAAGCCGTCAACCACACGTCGTGCCGCCCTGGTGGATACCCCCTACGGTTCACATAAATGAATCTGCCGAGGAGGCCATCAAAGAACACGACATCACAGATTCGGAAACCATCTGCGTGTACACCGACGGCAGCGGCATCAACGGCCACGTTGGGGCTGCTGCAGTCGCCCCAACCGTACAGATAAGCGGCATTTGCACAAAGCGAACAGAGTACATGGGCGCATCGAGCACGTCCACTGTATACGCGGCAGAGCTGCGAGGGCTTGTACTGGCCCTCGGCCTAGTACTAGACGTGCACGCAGCGACAAGTACACCTGGAAGATGCGCCATATTCACCGACAATCAGGCCGCCATTCAGGCAATGCGGAACCCGAAGTCTCCATCCGGCCAATACATCTTGGTCGAGGCGGTCCGAGCACTCGACAAACTTCGTGACCTCGGATGGCACGTGGAGTTTCGATGGATCCCAGCACACGTCGACGTGCCAGGCAATGAAGCCGCAGATCGAGCGGCCAAAGAAGCGGCCGGCCATGACCCCAACGCGCGGGCCGCACCCGAGTCGCCAGCGGAGCCGCCATCGCTCCGGACACTGACGGCAACGACCAAATCCATCATTCGCAAGACAATGAAGGAAGAGTGGAAACAAGCCTGGGAGACCGCCAAACACGGCCGAGACCTGTTCCGACTCGGCGTGCGACCAGGCAAGGGAACAATCGACACACACAACGGCACGCATCGGGCTATCAGCTCAGTGATCACCCAGATGCGCACAGGCAAGATTGGCCTTCGAGCCTACCTCCATGGAATCAACAGAGCCGACACCGACCAATGCCCCTGCGGCTACGGGAGCCAAACAGTTCGACACATACTCCTGGAATGCCGCAACTGGACGGAAGAGCGAGAACGCATGTGGGCAGGCAAGCGTCCATGCGTGGACATCAAGCGCATTCTCTGCAGCTCGTCAATGGCCGTGCAAGCAGCCAAGATGATGATCAGGACAGGACTTCTAGAGCAATTCCGGGCGGTTCCGTCCACGATACTTCAATACTAGTCAGCGTAGACGAGTGATTATTGGTAAGCAGAAGGCGAGGAGGGCCGGGAAGGGCCTGACAAGAGCACATATACAGAGCATCCAAGATGACTGTAAATATGGAAGAACCCGCTGGAACTCACGGGTGCCTGGACTGTAAGGGGACGACCTGGTGGGAGCCGGGCAGTTCTTTGCAGGAGGAAAGTGTACCTAGGATGGAAAGGAGGGGGGGTTCCGTATTTATAGTCGAACGCTGCATAGCCGCCCTAGGGCGGCTGGGACAGCCTATGAATTAAAAAAAAAAAAAAAAAAAAAAAAAAAACTCAAATCAAATTCAGATCGAGTCTTCCTGAATTCAAATCAAATCTCACGGGCCGAATTTGATTTGAATTTATTTATTGACAAGCCTGCCACTTAGTAAACATATGGTCACACCTCATTGGCGCCGTCAAGTTTCTCCACGATTTTGTCGGGTTTCTCCGACTCAATCCTATGTTTGCGTCCGCTGGCATCACTGCAGACAACCGCGCCGCCGATGTTGCCGCCATATCCCTGTACTATCTGTCCGTCATATATCGACGAAGTCGAGATGTTCATGCGTTGTCGCTCCACGTCTCGACCGTGGACCATCCTTCCGGTCTTGCCGTGGATGGGGGCATCCACCTGCCGGGCGCTTCATCTTCATTCAGCCGCGTTTGCGTCGCGTCGGCATTTGGGATCTTCGCGCCCTGCTCTGTCTTTTCAGCACTCGCGCCTAGAATGCATACCTAAAGGTAGAGCCTTGCATATCGTGTGGAGATGCGGCCTGCGGAGATATCAGAACATACTCAGGATGGCTATATCCCGAAACCCCAAGCTGGCGAGAGTCAATGGAATCGTGATCCTGTGGGTGGCCAGCCTATCTTCAATGACGCCATGCTGACTTGCTAGAGGGCCTTTGCACAGCATCCCAGGGGATAGGAGACGCTGTGTGGATGCACAACTACTCGTGGATGGCAAACGGCGAACATCCGTTCGCATCTTCGATGATAGGGAAGTGGTTTACTCGAAGCAAAAGTTCAATGACTCGCAGAAGTAAGCGCAGGAAAGAAGTCAAGGAATACGTGCCACGGTGGGCCGTAGGAAGTAATGAGAGCCGGCCTCTCGTCAAGATTTGTTGACTTAGCGTCAGGTAGATGGACACGAGTGGAGGGTAGTCTCAATTTAGTTTAGCAGCATAGATCACGCGTGCCCTCTTGCATGAAAGAGGAGCTTGGCTGGAGTTTTTCGGGTCGGAGGGACAATGATTTATTTGGCGCGGTTCGGTTGTGCTGGCCCAATTTCACAGGCCGTGTCAGCACAACCGGTGCCCTGTTGGTAGGCCGTCACCACTCATGCCTGTCTGTTCCGCTGGATGGGATGGCGGTAAGCCAATCATGTGCATTTTCCAGGTTGGGTCGACCCGACTCGTGCTACAGGATGTTGCAGGACCGATTTCTCCTTGTCGACACAGGAACTTAATGTTCAGCTCCTACGCCAGGCATTTGTTATGGGTCTGTGCTTTCCATCCACCTCAAAGTCTACCTCTCCCGACGGCGAGGAGAGCGACCGCTCCAAAGCCTCAACGCCGTCTCCCATCACACGATACCCAGCGACCGAAGGCTAGGAAGCCCGCCACCCGTTTGCCACTGTTGCCGTCTCGAAACATATTGCACAGACGCATACATCCACCAAAGAGAACCGCCGTTCGATCTACGATAATCCTCCTTCATGGCAAGCGAGTAAAGGTCAATTTCAAACCTGGGTATCCAGCGACCAAGCCACGACACCACATCCAATAGACACAAGTTAGGGCATTATCCTTACGCCAGCATCCGTACCGCAGGACGGCTACTAACGAGGGGCGCTGTCCCCGCCCCGGCGTCCCTGTCGTGGGTCGCTTACTGTGGGCGCCGTATCCACGCCAGCACCCGTGCCCAGGGACGCCTGTTACGGGCGAGGACGGTGCATCCATATTGAGTTAATAACGGCTACTTCCTTCTTTGAGGGGCTGTACTGCTGGACTTTGTCGGTCCCGAGTTGTGCTACCGTTGCTTCCTTATCTGTGGTCGGGATACGAACACTGTGACGGGGCCGTTTTCGTACCACGACATCGTGTAACCATATCCACCCACTCGTAGCACTCGCTGAGCTTGTAACAGCACCGAAAGTGCCCAAAATAACTCCAGGTAGCACATGTGGAGTATGTACTGCTACTGGTGAGCCCAGAAATAACTCCAGGTAGCACTCATGGAGCTTGTATTGTTTAGTCGAAGCTGCCCGAACACTCGACAAGCTCCGATACCTGGGATGGCGCGTGGAATTCCGATGGATCCCGGCGCACCTGGGCGTGCTGAAAAACGAAGCTGCGGACAGAGTGGACAAGGCAGCTGCTGGCCACGACCCCAATGCGCGGACCGCAGTCGAGCCACCTCTGGAATCGCCATCCCTCCGAAGTCCGAACACTTACGAGCTTACTCCAGATCGACCATCTCGTCTGTCCGCTCATACCGGCTCCGAAGCTCGTTTCCGAGGCTGTTTAACCTGACTGCCCCATCAAGACGGTCAGCTGGAGTCGTGTCTGCCGCCCTCCTGGTCAATGTACTTGCTTCCTCCAGGCCGGCTATCTCCCCTGACCGCTCGTACCGGCTCGTCAGGGTGCTTCCAAGGTTGCTTAACATGGCTACCCGATTAGGATGGTCGACTGGTGTCGAGATGGCCGCCCGCCTAGTCACCATTATTACTTCCTCCAGGTTTACTACCTCGCCCGTCCTTTCATACTGTTCCCCAAGCTTGTTTCTAAGGTTGCTTAGCATGCCTGCCCGACCGGGATTGCAGGCTGGTGTCAAGTCGACCGCCCGTCTGGTCGCCGAAATTGCTTCCTCCAGGTCTGGCATCTCCCCTGTCCACTCATACCGTTTCCTAAGCGTGACCCCGAGGTTGTTTAGCCTCACTGCCCGGATAGGATGGTGGGCTGGCGTCGATATCAGAATAATGAAGGTTTGGTGAGGACGCGGTACTCCACATAATCCTCGCCGTCAATCTCGATGATGGCGCCCCGTGAGACGAGCTTGCCGATAAACGGGCCTGTAGACTTGCGCTCGTACTTGACGCCGTCGTAGAACTTGGCATCCCTGGCACCGGGTTTGGTGGGCAGCGTCTGCTGGCAAGTCTGCCGGTCGCCCATTCGCTGCAGGTCGTCGGGTTCGTAGAACAGAGCGACAGGGCGCGACGTCGATGGTACTGCTCCCGCCGTCGTGGCCGCCGCGCCCTCCGCGAGTTGCTCTCGGCGGTTCGCGTACTTCTCAGCGCGGGTCTGAGCAGCCTCTGCTTTAGTGAGTTCATCGTTCGCTTTGGCTTCGATCAACTGAATAGCAGGGATGTTGGAATGGGCTTGAGCGGCCCGCCGAATGGAGTGGCGGCACTTCTCGGTGAGACAGTGGCAGAGGTTGCGTCCGTTGGGTAACTCGGCCAAGTTCGTGTTGATTGTGGCGAAACCATTGCTCGTCGTGCGGCGCTTGGGTTCGGCGCGGGAATCACGCCGGCCAGGCAGTTCCAAGCCACATGCGATGGACGGAGCCTTCGCGGGATTGTCATATGCATGGTTCTCCTTTGCGCGGGCCATGGCCACCCTGACGAGGTCTTCGTCCGACATTTCATTGGCCATGCTTTCCTGTGTCGCGATTCGAACATACTCTTTGATCTGAAAGCTATCCAATCCGACGAGGTGATCGGCGAAGACGATACCCTCGAACTTGACCCAGTTGGCGCTGGGTTCTGGAGGCAGAGGATACGTCTTGATAGGCTCACCTGCCGTGGTCCGAGGCTGGATGCGGGTGCGGAGGCGATCGAGCACATCAATGAAGCCAATAACCGCGTGCCTGCGATCGGGCTCGGGAACCGGCGAGTCTCTCCAGTAGCCGAGCACGGCCTTGACAGGACTCCCCCAATGGACTTTACGCCTCTTGGTATTCCTTACCGGAGGCGGGAGAGCCTCTGCGGTGTGGGCTGTCTGGGAGCTCTCAATACCATATTCATTTAGGTTTGCGTGCAGGAACTTGCGCTTCCGCTTGGGGTAAGGGAAGGCTGGGGAATTGCTGCGAACACCCTCAATGACAACATCCTCGTTACGAATGGCTGAAGTGCGGTCGGTGGATTTTTGTCCTCTGTCGCCACAGGTCTCGATCATTGATTGAGCATCATGTCCAGCGGCAATCGATACGGCGGCGGAGTGAAAGTTGCAGTTATGATGCCCTTGAGATCGATGGGGCGGCGATTCGACCAGCGATCCCACGTTTCGGAGGTGTTGCAAGGGCCGCATCATTTCGTTGCCGTTCTCTTGCTGCCTCTTCGCTGTTTCGGCTGTGGAAGCACGCCCTGCTGACCCGATGTCTGCTGACAGCGCGACGCCTCGACCCGGCTTCTTGCCCTTGGCAACTAGCTGTGGTGTTATATTTTGGTGACTGAGAAATTCTTCGCGAAAGTGAACGCGATCCGCCCCGCGGGTCGTGGGTTTTTCAGAGGTAAATTTCACGGGTGGGATGGTGGCGAAAAGGCATCGAGCAAGATTTAATGCTGGCTTATGGCGGCAGTGTAGTGTGAGAGATAACTCGCGTTGTTTCATAGCAGTCGCTCTCCCTACTTGCAGATAGAATCGCTGGTTGGTTTGTCGGTTGGTGTATTTTTCGTCCAGTGGGCCTTAGCGTCAGTCAGGACCCTGAGGGGCATAAGACGCGTTGGGTCAGCGTGTCTATGGTGGGTCCGTTGAGTATTAATATCCCCTCGCGTCACCCCTTCTCCAGTCGCAAAAAGTAAGCAAACCCCCACGACAGAATTTCATCAGCCCTGAGGCGCTTCATGTTGAGCCTGGTGACCGTCGTCTGGTCGTCCAGGTACGGCGCCCGGGTACGCCGCTAGCTAGGTCTTCCAGAAGACCGTTGTCGAGGCTAATTCGGCGATCGACACGGTACCGGCCGTGGATGATAATGCTTCAGCATGTTGATGCTGTCGTTTGCTCTGCAGAGTAGCCCTAGCCTTCATCCCAAGCTGCAGGTGCATCCCAGCTGGCAAGTTGCGACGTTTGGGGGGGACGCGCTTGTGAAATGCGCTGCGGTCTCCGCTGAAGATCGGCCCAGGCCACCCGCTGCATGAATCCGACATTCACGGCCAGGTCCCACGCCCGGGAGCCGCTACGAACCGGAAGCTTACTATCGCACCCCCTGGCGTCAAGCCAAAGCACTAGAATTACTTCGCGCAAAGGCTACAGGACGAGGCGGCCCGCCTCACGCCCATGGTCTTGGACATTCCACAAGCTCGAGATAGAAAAGGTACGCCACTGTTCTGTCGAGTAAAAGCCATTCAGCGTCTCACACGCGTAGTCAGATTTGCGCTAGAACAGAATGTATGCTCTGAACTCGTGAGTCCTGTGCAAATGAGCTGAGCAATCAGTCCTGCTCCCGATGAAGTCTGGTTATTATTGGAATATGGCGGTCATGACATTCTACACAATTCCTAAACGGATAGACATGCTCTAACGTTGCAGCCTTAACATATTCTGCCTACAGGCTCTGCCGATGCTCTATGATTAGTTGTGGCGAACAGAAAACCGACGTTCACACTCCAGAAGGCATCATTCGACTATGCAGCTACTGCCACTGCCACTCCATACCATCCCAGTACCTATAGCGCTGGTAGTCCTCGTCCCATACCCATTCAATATTGGACGCCTCATTTTGAGAGGCCGGGGCACGGCCTGCGACTTGCTGGCCAGACTGTTCTCTCCGTCGGTCTGCACCTCTTCGGCCAAATATGCCATGATCTGGCGGATCTCGCTGACTCTGTGCAATGTCGACAGCCTCGGTGCTAATGAAGCCTTGCTCCGCCAGCCGATGAAGATATTCCATAGTCCATTCTTGACAACGCTTGGAGTTGACCTGGTTTCTTGTTAATAGGATTGGGCGGTGACACTCTTGCCATGGGTCCTTACTCCGTCAATGGGGGCCCGAATATTCTGCCCTCCCCGGGGCGGAGGGACCATAGCTGCTTCTCGCTCCAAACCGGCTCTGGCTGTGTTCTCCTTGACGAACTTCGTATTTGGAGGTGTATAGAGGAGGGCTGGGTCGACATAACCGAGAGGAACCATCTCCTGCAAGTCCCGCGAAGTGCTGCATTCATAATTCCGCTTGAATTCGAGCGTATACCCGTTCATGACGGGCTCACCGACAACGTGGATGATGGTTCCCTTGCAAGAAGATGAGCGAAACTCTCGACTGAGATCTTTGCCGTCGTCGGCTGCGTTGGGGAAAAAAATGGCGAAATGGGCACGCTGGCTCGCCGACCCACGGTATTTGGCAAGATATGCCGAGCGATACGTCATGGTGGAAGGGACGAAGAGATTAACTCGCAGTCGAACGAGAATAGGTTCAGTGGGATACACCAGCTCTGGAGTCCAGGGGCACACAAGAGATTGCTCACGGCAGACGACTTTGTCCAGACGGGAGAAAGAGAGACAGATATCTGTTTTAAGTAAACTAGGTAAATGGCAACAGTCCTGTGTGTCCGCCATGCACCAGCGAGAAATTCTGCATCGTTGCCGCCTTTGGTCTCCAAATGCGGCTCGGTTGCCTGACAGTTCTGCCTCGTGCTGACATGCGTCTGGCCCAGGCCTTCAATTAGGACCAGTAACAGAGCACCGCTATGCGCTGTTGGTAGTTGGGGTTCAAACCATTGGATCTAAGCTGCCCGCGCTGTAACCACTGCAACACGAGCGAACCAGGTCTCCTGGCGATGAGCGCCGGGCTGGAGTTCTGCCGCGCCCTTAGCATCGTTGGGGTCACACTTTCAATGGTGCGGCAAGGCAGCAACGCCACCAATCATGATTAGCGATGGCGGGTGGGGATGGGGCAATGCACTGAACTCCACCATCCCCCCAAAGCCGCCTCCAACTTATTTTCCGCTCCTCACCCATTCGGTTGGCCTTCTCACATTTCCGCGATGGCGACGAAAGGCAACCAACTGCCACGCATAGATATCTTCTCCCTGCCAGACGTGTCAGAACCAGAGGTAGACTTCCATGACACTTCTTTCTTCCAATCCAGCGCGACTCCATCTCCCCAACTGCCCACGCCGTCGTCGATACTTCAAGAATGGCCAGAATTGGGATCTGGCGTCGTTAAGTTCGAGCATTTGCACCTCGCTGTCAAGTTTGGGGACTCTTCATACGTCAGATTAGAAGAGGCACAAACCATGCGAGCAATCAGGCAAGCGTTACCACTCGACGACGTGCCTGTGCCGGAGGTTTTTGGATGGAGAAAACATGGTGACCTAAACTTCATCTACATGAGTCTCATTCGCGGCCAGACATTGCGACAGGCATGGGAATCACTTACCAAAGTGGACAAGAAGGCAATATGTGGCGACCTCAGTCGTATTGTTGCGGTACTCAGGCGCATAACCCCAGATACACCTGCCCGTTTTATTGGTATGCTACTCTGCCTGCCGGCAGCTTGGTCTAAAGCTAACCGCAACCTAGGATCTATCAACGGCGGGACGGTCCAAGATAGATTCTTTCAGCTTGATTATGAGGAGGGTCCATTCTTTACAATCAAGGCGTTCAATGACTGGCTGCTCGCTGCCGCCACTCGTCAAACGCCTGGGCACGATGTGATCGCTGGCCCATATCGCGACTCTTTTCCCGACAGAGGCAATATATACTTCACTCATGGAGACTTAACCCTTGGGAACATTATAGTCTCGGACGAAACCCGGCCAAAAAGAATCGTGGGTATTGTGGACTGGGAACAGGCTGGTTGGTATCCGCAGTACTGGGAGTACTGCAAGATGCTGTACGGAGTGGAATTCACACATGAATGGCGAACGGCTGGATGGGTTGACAACGTAATGGAGCCATTTGAGGAAGAATGGACTGCCTTTGCAGAATACTCCTCGTGGCGATGTCCGTAGAGGATATCTACTCCGAGCCACAGCACTACGGCTGGACTTGCTGGCACAGTCGAAGTTTCGGACAGAAGACGAACGCGCGGAAACCCAGGTGGCGAAAGAGATGGGTGACATCCACTAGCGAACGCAAGAAAGGGTGTGAAAGAGATAAGATAATGGCAAAGAGTTGAGGAAGACAGCCGAGAGTAAGACACCTTGTATTGCGTAGCCATGGCGCAGACAGTTGTTGTAACGGTCTCAACTGAGTGTGTTGACAACTAGCTGAGCGACTGCAACAAGTATCCTAAAGCTGGAGAAGAAAGGAAGAAAAAGGAATAACCCAGGAAAGGGCCGTGAGCTCCTGAGCGGAGCTCTGGAGGTAGGTGGACCCTGGTCGAGAGCGACTGCCGAGACCACACTGGCCCAGCCCGTTACAGCAGATCTGCACACCGTTGCATACCTGCTGCCTCTGTATCCCTTCGGGCTTGCGGAAAATGCAACAATTCGCGTATACCACGGCGAACTACCCCCGGTCGCCAACTGATCCCACCTAACCGAAGCAGCACCACTCGGCTTTGCGAGCTGCCAGCCCAGCAGGTCTGCAAGCGGCAGCTGCGTGCGCACCAACTCCAAGAGGGCCGCACCTCCGTTGCTGCACGACGCACGACGTCGTGCAAGCGTGGAAGTGGAATAGCAGAGACATGGCGCCGCACGTTCCGCCTAGTTCCTGGGGTCACGGGTGGCACCCAATCGAAGTATTGATACCAAAGTGTGGGTAAAGGATGAGATACCGCTTGCAGTGCGCTTCTGTAACACTGCCTTCCCTTTTGATCGCTCCGTCCCCCCAACTGCGAAAGTCCAGCAGCGGGTTGACAAAGGCACCCAGATACATCCTCCGCGTGTGAGCGACAGGCATGAGGACATCTCAGCTACCGCGCTCGCCTTAATTGGTTAAGGGTAACTTAACCCTTAACCCTGGACCATTGGTCACCTGCCGCAAACGATGGCGGGGACGGCCTGCGCCACGGACTTCAGCGCACTGGCAACAGCACCAGCCCCGTCCATTCTGCCATCCCCGAGACTCGCGGGGCCGATACATACGTCGCGAGCAATCAGACGAAGGGCTATGGGCAGCGCCGCCGTCGTCATGTGGCTCTGAGTCACGAGTTGGTTGCGGCGCATTACGAATGAGAATTAACACAAGACCAACCATCAACCCGCAGAAATACTACCATGGCGCCTTCGTGTGAGCTTCGAAAATGCGTCAAGTTACTTCTACAGGCTATTAAATACATGAGCGAAACGCGCAAGACCAAGCTAGTGAGTGTCGACGGATATAGCCAGCACTTTTCAATTTGACAAAGTCGTAGACCTCGGAACTTCCAACACCTTTACTATTTTCAAGCTGGCGTTATTGCACGCCCCTTAATTTATGGTGATGTGGCGTGACCCTTGCCGCTTCGCCTTGGGCACGGCAATGCTGAGAATACCATCCTTGAAGCTCGCGGTGACAGCGTCCTGGTCGACGCTGCCGGGAAAGCTGAAGGTGCGGGAGAATTCTCCCACGCTGCGCTCTGAGAGCCAATACTTGGCGGAGTCGGCGGGCTCTTTCGCGGCCGCCTCGGCCGGGTTGGCGACCTCGGTAGAAGCGCTCTTGGCCGCTTCGCCTTCGTCCTCGACAGTGGCATGGTGCGACGCCCTCATCTGCTCGTCGCCGCCTTCGGCGATGGCCTTGGTCGCAGGGGCATCCTTGAGCAGGCCAGCAGGTGGGGTGCCTGACATGTAGGATCGCTCAACACGGCCACGCACGACCATGGTCTGCGGCTCGGTGAACTCGATCTGTACCTGCTCCTTGCTCACTCCGGGGAGCTCGCCGTGGAGGTCATACCGATCACCGGTCTCGCGAACGTCGAACTTGGGCTGCCAGATCGGCAGCGCCGAGCGGCGATGAGCGCCGTTTCCGCTGAGCGGACGAGAGTAGGCGTCAAACTCATCGAGGAGGCGGAAGAGCGGCACGAAGGACGTGTCGGTGTTGTAGAAATTGCGTGGGAAGAAAGCCATCGTGCGGAGTTGGGTAGGTTTGTTTGGCTGAAAGGTAATTCGCTTCAGGTTACCTGACAGTTGTCGAGGAAGTGTCGATTTGCAAGCTTGCATCGAGAGCTTGTTGCTGGTCGTTGATGGACGCTTCTTGGATGCTTGAGCGTGAAAGCCTAAGTGGTCTGGGAGCAAGGCGACATCCCATTTATACAGGCTTGCAAACAGATAAATCGTAATCAAATCTAACCAAATCAAATCAAATTTATCCAAATCAAATCAAATCAAATCGCCCCTGCGGCGATTCAAATCAAATCAAATCGGATGGCCCAGATTCATTTGGATATTTGATTATTTGGATAAGCCCCACATCCGTAACTGCGACCAATCAGTGTCGAGAGCCTGCGTAGCCAGGAAGTGGCCGCACGCGCATTTGCTTTTGACGAGCCTCGTCACCAAGATTTCTTTTTACACTTGACGCGACGCGTTCGGTTACAGGATATATCATGGGCGTGCTTGTCATGTGGGAGCCAGTTATTTGTGGCAGATGGCCAACAATAGCCACCTTCAGCCTACTCAAAAATGGCCCAAACAACAAGAGGCGAAATCAACCTTTCCAGCGCCCCATCGACCACTTTTAGCGTTCCCGAGAGCTCCCCCGACTTTGACCCATTAGAGCCCGACGTGGACGGAACGGGCGACACGTCGCCCTCGATCGACTACGCTGGGTATGAAGGCATTGATTGGAATCGTCTCGCGGGGTTCTCCATACGCAAGCATAGAAAACGAGCGCGGACGGGATGGGTATGGGAGCATGGCTTCGACATCGAGAACACCAATTCCGGTCATCGATACTGGCTTTGCAAATTGTGCCATCGCAAGAAGACTACCATAACGCACATGTACGACGCTGCCTCCACCAGTCAGGCAAACAGCCATATGGAAGAAGTTCACCACGTTTGCAAGGGCGGACCAATGCTTCCACAGAGGAAGAAGCAGCGCACTCTTCTGGACATGGTTGACCTCGACACCCACCAACCCAAGGACCAGGCTTTGATGAACGCCTTCATCTCGTCCTTTGATCCGCTTCGCTTTCAGCATCTCCTCATACGCTGGGTGGCGTGCGACAACATCCCATTTCACAAGCTGGAGAGTCCATACTTTCGTGATCTTATGGCTTACGCGAATAGCGCCATTGTGGATTCGGGCAGCGTCCCAACCCATAGCACCATCCGCGACTGGATTGTACGATCCTTCAATCGTCATAAAGGCGTCGTGACGGAATTGCTTCGTCGGTCGCTAAGCCGCATCAACGTCTCCTTTGACGCGTGGTCCTCTAGAAAATTTATGTCTTTACTTGGCCTTACCGTGCACTTTCTTGACGACGAAGGGAACTTCCGTACGTTTCTCCTCGGTCTGCCCCGGATTGAAGGTCGTCACTGCGGGGAAAATCTCGCCGATCGTGTCAGCGAGATACTTCACGAGTATGGGTTCGAGGACCGCGTCGGATACTTTGTCACAGACAATGCGGAGAGCAACGACACGTGCCTTGAAGACTTGGGCCGTGAGTTGGGGTTCAAAAAGCAACATCGTCGGCTCCGTTGCTGTGGCCACATCATCAATCTCGTCGCCCGATCCATTCTTTTCGGTACGGACGCGTTCGAAGAGGATTGTCAAGCCGACAAAGAGATTCAAGACGAGGTCAAACTCTGGAGATCAAAGGGCCCCATTGGCAAGCTGCACAATACTGTTCACTGGGTGGAAAGGTCTGGCCAGCGCATTGAAAGGCTCCACAAGCCCCAATCCATTGAGAACACGGCCCTGGGCCTCGAAGACAAAACAACCTACGATGTCGTCATGGACAACGCTACTCGCTGGAACTCGTCCGAAGCGATGATGGAGCGAGGTTACATGCTTCGCAATGCACTTGATTCGCTGGTCCAAGCGGAAGTGACAGAGTGGAGCCAATACGTGGCGAGAAGGACACAGAATGGGGCAAAACCGATGCCGAAGAAGTGTCGCAAGAAGCCTACAATTGTGGATGATCGGATGGCCGCTGAGGACTGGTCCGTTATTGCAGAGTATTTGGCGATTCTGAAGCCATTGAAGATCGCGACAAAACGCCTAGAGGGCCGACCGCGGGAAGGCAAATCCGGCGCGATTTGGGAGGTTTTGTTGACAATGGAGTGGCTTTTGAAGCACCTGGAAGAGGCAAAGTTGCAACATGAACGAGACGAGGAGCCTTACCTGCGAATTGGCTGCAATCTCGGCTGGATGAAGCTTGACCAATACTACGCCCTCACCGAGGACAGCCCTGCGTACCTCGCGAGCCTCGTCCTCCACCCTGCATTCCGCTGGTCGACAGTCGAGTCGCAATGGTCTGATCATCCGGACTGGTTGACCAGAGGAAGGACCGCGGTGCAAGAGCTCTGGGAGGAGTATCGAAGTCTCCCGATCGAGTAAGATACTATCCCGGAACAGCCGACTGTGTCGAGGATGACAACGGATCTTGATGACTTCATGGCTTCAATTAGGAAGCTCGGCGCCCAACCCGCGCCTTCAGTGTGTTCCGTGCGTGACGAGTATGCAGAATGGGTGGCGAGTACCGATCCAGGCGATTGTTTGGTTGACGATCCGATCCAATACTGGCTGCTCCGCAGACGCCAGTATCCACGCTTATCGCGAATGGCAATTGATCTTTTTTCCATCCCGGCTATGTCTTCGGAGCCAGAGCGAATATTTAGCCTTGCCGGACAGATGGTCACAGCTCAGAGAGGCCGGCTCAAGGCGGATCTTATAGGAGCTGCTCAATGTCTTTCGTCGTGGGAGAAAAGTGGGGCTATCCAGATATCCAAATGAGATCCAAATGGACTCAAATCAAATCAAATCAAATCAGATCGAGGATTTCGCTATCCAAATCAAATCAAATTGGACCCCGGATTTGATTTGATTTATTTGTTTGCAAGCCTGCATTTATATAATTTGAGCCGACGATGCGACGATGCATCGAGACCCTTCCCTCGAACATTCGAGAGGTGGGCGAGTGAGCCACGTTCAAATTATGACGAAACCACCATGTGCATCTTATTGGAGTATCTCAGCATCAAGTGGTGTGGTTGGGGAGGTGCTGGCCTGCTGTGGACCCTTCCAGCGCCTGCCAACAGCTGCGCCACCCCTCGACTGTCATGCAAGCCAGACTTTGGAAGCTTTGTGCAAGCCAATTGTCAGGTACGTCCTCCGCGCGTGAGCGACAGGCATGAGGACAAGTCTGTTGTCTCAGCTACCGCGCTCGCCTTAATTGGTCAGCGCGCCCATACAATTGGTGCACCATCTCCACTGTTTTGTCCTGTGCGCCAATCTGCAGGCGACAGGGCCGGCCGAGTCATCCACTAACACTCAATCATACAAGACTGCCGAAATGTGATAGTGCGGTACCGGCTGGAGTCGCTGCAACCGCCACCTGTGCTCCACACATCTTCAACCCGGCTTTCACAGCTGTCCACAGTGGAAGGTTAGTTTTGGCCCTTGCGCGGCACATTTGCTTGCTAACGCGCAGCTGTCAGGACGCGGATGTTTACGATCCCGCGGCCCAGGACGCTGAAGGACGTGAGCTCACCGAACTGATCGAGACGATAAACACCCATGCGCTTGCCGCTCGAGCCAGCCACGTACGCCAAGGCATGCGCTGCGCTATTCCCCCGCTCCAGTATGACAGAGTAACACGAAGCTCTGTGATGGGAGGTATGAACTATCATATCGAAATTCAATTCGATGACGGAATCATTTGGCTTGCCCGCATTCGCCGGTTCAATGCTACCTCGCCTCCAGCAGCGTTGCGAGACTATATCATCCAGAGTGAAGTTGCGACTCTCATGTTTCTTGCGCGGACAGGTGTACCAGCTCCAAGAGTTTACGATTTCGCACTTGATCACCCAGGTAATCCTGTTGGAGTTGGCTTTATCTTGATGGAGAAGTTGCCGGGCAAGTCTTTGAGATGGTCCACCGCAACCCGGCAAGAGAGGAAGAAGGTTATGAGCCAGCTTGTGGAAACGTTTGTTGAACTTCACAACTATCCGTTTGAACTCCTCGGCTCCCTCGATGCCCCAGGCGGTTCTCACATCGGCGCATTTGCTCGAGAATCACTCACCGACTTCGTACAATCCGGAATGCGTACCACCGGGCCTTTCTCTTCTTTGGAAGACTATCACTTATCTTCACTGCGACTCATCTTGGACATGATCGTTCGAGAGGAAATCTATTCACAACAAGCAGTGGACGCCTACTTGATTCACCGCTTTCTCATTGACTTGGTCCCGCATGTCTTGCCGTCGGTGCGGGATGACGAGAGGTTTTACTTGAAGCACGCAGACGACAAAGGGGATCACATTCTCGTGGATGAGCATTTCAACATCACTGGCATCATTGATTGGGAGTGGGCCCATACTGCGTCGCCTGCACATGCCTTCAATTCTCCAGTTGGACTCCTGCCTGTTGCAGACTTCTACACCGGTAAGAACAACCTGGGTGACGATGAGATCGTTTTTGCACGCTTGCTCGAGGAAAAGGGCCACCAAGACCTGGCCAATTTTGTTTGGAATGGCCGACTCCAGCATAGGTTCGCGTTCTGCTGCGGATACGATCTTACTGCGGATTGGGATGGGTTCCAAGGCCTCTTTCGCGGTCTTAGAGACGCTGCTGGCGTGGACGATGGCTTAGAATGGACAGAGTGGAAAGCCTCTGCATTGCAACGTTACCGTGAGGATTCTGGGTTGCAGGCGCTATTAAGCAGGCATCGAAAGACCATCGGTTTATCCTAGACTACCTGAATGACTGCAGCAAGGGAGTCGGAGCTCTCGCTGCGAGTTGACGTCCAGCCCGCGGTTGACACAAGCATCCATATTCGCCCTTGGCTTGATGGTGGAGGACTGACGGATGAGACCAGTGGAGGGACTGGCGGATGACCAGCCCAACCAGTGGAGGGTCTACCACTGAGATGGCTCGGTTTGATTCGTCCTCCTCTCACTCGCGTCAGCATTCGGCACGAGCAACTCTTGTCGCCCCAGCCACTGCGCTCGTCTTAATTGGTCATCTTTGTTGTGCACCCAGAAATGTGGCCAACTGTCCCCACTGGTTTGTCCTGAACACCAATCTCCAGACGCTGGAGCCAGCCAAGACATTAACTAACATTCGATCATACAAAATGCGCCGTAGACTGATAGCCGGGTACCAGTTGGAAGCCACCGGCCCAACCCTGTGGTGGATGCAGCGCTCCGCCACTGCGCCAGGTACGATGTTGACCGTTCATCGCGCGGCCCCTTGGACCTTCAACGCCATCCATTCATTCATCCACCGCAAAACGCGACACACCCTTCCATCATGATGGCCAGCGCATGACAAAGGCAAAGCAGTTACCATGGCGGATCAAGACCGCTCAAAGGTCATCAAGGATTATCCCATTGGAAATGGCCTTGACGCTTTTCGTGCTTTGTTCCGTTCGGTCTGTGACGAGAGGAATGTCTCGCGAGAACTGGGTGTCGTGGAGCACCTTCGTCAACAAGGTACGCCTCCGTTTCCGATGTCGTTGCAGAGCTTGTCTGATTTCCTTAGATCTCCAGAACCTCGCTCTCGTCCTTCTCTCCACATTACAGATCCATCCGGCCGCTCGACTGCTCCGCTCCAGTGGAAATGGCAAAAACCTCTTCGACGATTTGTTGAGGCTGAATTTCGCTGTAAATTCCGGCGAGTACGATTCCGAACGTGTCAAGCTGCTCGTACGATCGGCCCTGGCCGACATTCCCGACGATACAGTTATTTGGAGTCACGTCTACGATGCAGTAACAGAATCCACCCCGCCGCCCCGACCGATACCCTCACCGACCCAACAAACGCCGTTGAGTCAGAACACGAGCGGGCTCGTGAATTCGTCAGAATTTCGCCAGGGCGTGGATACTGTTCTTAAAGCAGAGCTCGAACCTCTCTATGCTGGTATTCCGCATTTTCACAAGGCCTTCTTTGGCGATGTGCCAGACCTCGATGCGGTCTCCGAGGACGTCTTTCGCAGGTGTGTCGAAGGCGACAATCCACTGTTCAAGGCAGGTTGGAATGGGTGGCCGACAGACGCCGAAGAGAGCGACGTGTTGGCTTGGTTCGGCGACTTGATCCCGAAGCTGGAGGCATTGGCAGGCGACCGTATTTCGAGTCCGGCAGCTCAGAGAAAATTGTTGGCGCAGCCAAGAACCCCACTGGAGGGCTCCACAAGCAAGCGCAGCATGGATATCGGCTTTGTCAGTGACAACATCACATTTAAACCCGACGCTGCAGATTTGAGATATCGTTGGTCGCACGTTCTCGTTGCAGGCGAGCTAAAACGGAACCCAAAAGCCGACACATCGTCGACTGCCTGGATTGACCTCGCAAGATATGCAAGAGAAGTACTTGCTGCTCAAGACACTCGTCGCTTCGTCCTGGGATTCACTCTCTGCGGATCCCTTATGAGGGTATGGGAGTTTGACAGACTCGGCGGGATCGCCTCCGAACGATTCGATATTAACAAAGAGGATGGTGGGGTACAGTTTGTGACCACAATCCTAGGGTTTCTGCTGATGAACGAGGAGTTGCTTGGGTTTGATCCCACCATTATCACGTCCGGCAGCCGGCAATATATCGAGATCGAACGAAACGACAAAAAAGAGCGTCTCGTCATTGACGGGGTAATGCAGCGAGCTCGTTGCGTTGCTGGTCGGGCCACAACCTGCTGGAAAGCACATCGCGAGGGGGATCCACAGACGGTCCTTGTTATTAAGGACTCATGGCAATACACGGATCGGGACGAAGAAGGCGAACTCCTCCGAGAGGCAACTCGCAAAGACGTGGCTCATGTAGCCCGCTACTACCATCATGCGACAGTCCGTATCCGAGGCGCCGACGATGACATTAGGCAAAACATTCGAAAAGGACTGGATGTCGCAAAAGCTACGAACTATCGACCGGGACATGGGATATCATCGCCAAGCACGAGTGCGGCCCGTGTTCCTCGCCTAGGGCGAAGCAGCAACGCTGGTGCGAAGCGACCATCCAGTGACACCGACTCCAGTCTGCCGCCGAGTAAGCGATGCTGTTCAACATCTTCGGTCAAAGCAAGCGTTGAAACACAAACAAACCGTGTGCACAGGCGAGTCATCATTCGCGACTATGGGAAGCCAATACACAGTGCAAGCTCTCACTCGAAGCTACTTGTCGCGTTGGAGGACTGCATAGAAGGTCATCGGTCCTTATATAATGCTGGCTTTCTTCACAGAGACATTTCCATCAACAACCTTATGGTCAATGAAGAGGAGCAGAATCCCTCTCTGCGGGCTTTTCTGATTGATCTTGACCTTGCTATTAGAACGACCCGGGTGGAGTCCTCCGGTGCCCGGGGCAAGACTGGCACAAGAGCGTTCATGGCAATCGGAGCTCTTCTGGGTGAGGAGCACTCTTTCATGCATGACCTCGAATCCTTCTTCTGGGTTTTATTCTGGATATGTATTCACTACCATGGGCCGGACAAAAGCAGAGTTGTTCCAAGGTTTGAGAAGTGGAACTACGTCGACACGGAGGAGCTAGCTGGGATGAAACTCGGTGTTGTGGCAAAGGAAGCAATTTTTCTGAAAACAATATCCGACAACGTCACAGGACACTACGCGCCGCTTATTTCGTTGTTGAATAAGTTGCGTAAGGTCGTATTTCCGGGGGATAAGCCGTGGGAGCGTGAAGACGAGAGTCTCTACTCTCAAATGACGGGAATTTTGGAGCAGGGCCGGTAAGAACTTCGGCCTGCGATGGTTACTATAAGTTAATACCTCCCAGACCGGCAAACACAGCTCCATATTGCTATGACATATATCAACCATGCGATGGGCGAGAACAAGTTGACATCGAGAAACCTAGCTTTGCCTCCGGTACCTCAGGTAGCCTGCTTAATCTTTGGGTCTTGGCTACCTGGCACCCGCCAGCCGAAACGGTGCGAGGGCAGCCCTTGTCAGTTACCCATTCTGCCACAACACATCCCCAGAGCACAACAAATTGACCGGACGGTGTCTGCCACCCGCCGAAGGGTGCCGCTTTCCTGCGATTCACATTGGGCAGAAGCGCCACGAACTGAGGTCGCGTTGCCTTGCTGGCATCCCGCATCACCCGTCCACTAGGATCCCCTGGCTAGGTGCCAGGATTCCTCATGCAGCCGAGTGGGGCTCCTGAGACAGGGCTCCATGTTTGTGAGCGCCTCCGTGCACTCTGGCTTACACCCTGCGGTCCTGCACTGCAACCGATGTATTCTTTGCTCATGTTACTCAACTGCCCCAATGCGGCCTGGATAACTGGTTGCTCCATTCATGCTTCGTCTGAGCTATGGCGACGAGCAGCCTTGTGCTGCATGCGGCTGGACCCAACAACGCCGAGAATCATGCGGTATCACAGTCACATCAAGCTTTTCTACGAAGTAAGAGACCGCAGCGTTTGGGCCATAGGTTCCAACCACATCAGGGTGCTATCATAATAACATGTATGGCCTTGGGGCTGATTCAACCTACGCTTTGTGAGGAGTTGGAAATGATCGAAGAAGCTCGGAGCTGGCTCGGAAGTGGACGTAACAAACAACAGCAGAAACAGTCGATGTGTCTCAGCTACGTATGGCTAACTCCTCTGTTCAAGAGAAGAATATAGAAACATTTTCGTGATTGCAACCGTCCAGTTCCTTATTTCGAACATCCGCATTCACCACATTTAGTAGCCCCAGGTTTTCCGCCGCATACTCTGCAGTCTGCGCACATCTTTCTTGTTCGTCGATAGGGAAGGTCGTGGAAAGGTAGAGCGCTGGGCACTGTGACAGTGTCGGCTTTCGAAGTTGTGCAAAGATCGTGCTGAGCCTACCTGTCGCCAGAATCTTTTCCGGGAGTCGATAATGCGACGCACTTATATTTATGCTGCGTGTGCGTTTCGAGGATGGTTGCCAGTACTGTTGGATGTTGGTAGTAGGCAAGAATTCAAGAAGCTCCGGGGGAGGCGAAGCGAATGGATAAATACAAATGCCGTTGGGCCGAGCTTATTCAGCACCAGCTCCGAGCCTGAATCACGTGGCGGCCAAGGTGGTTCCCCGCTACTCTCCACTTTCCACTGACTCAACTCTCCTCAACATTATCCAATACGATCGCTGCAACAAGATGTCACGACCATTGTCTGAAGGTAAATCAAGACGACCGCAAGTGAGTCAGAACAAGATTCCCTAAGTGATGCCTGCTAATGTGACCAAGACTCGAATTCGGACTAGCCGCATCAAACCTTTCACGGTCAGAATCTTATTCTCTGACTGTTCAACCAATGCTGAGTATGGTTAGGTCGAGCTTTCCAATGCATTCAAAGTTGTGGCACAAGGAATCAACCGCATCGAGGCCTTACTCGAGGAAATTGTTCGGCATCTAGAAGGCAACAGCGATGATGACAACGAAGACGATGCAAACGAGATCGATATCGAAACAGATGACTTTAATAAACACAAGATCTGCGATGGAAACATTGACAGAAATTCCGAGGACGCTCGTATCAACGAAAGTCGTTGCGAAGACAGCAGCGCATATTTTTGCCCCGACGAAGAATGCAAAACACGCAAGGCCGACAGAACATGGAAGCAATATGTACGGCATTACGAGACACGTATTGAACACACTCCCCTCTCATTCGCAACTGTTTAACTAATTCTACGCAGATGTTCCATGCAAAGTATCTTGTGCCGTCTGTCCTACAGTTTCTCGCAATGTCGCCGCGCTGAAGAGGCATTATATAGAATGCCCCAAGCTCAAACAAAAGCGGGACGTGGCGGAGTACAAGGGGAAACTGTTCAAGATGAAATGCCAGCGAGATACGGAATCTGAAAAGGCATCTGCAAAGGCACAAGAGATGCTCAAAGCTTGCAAACGTCGGCTTAGCGATATGGGCAGCCCGAGGTCGCGGAAAAAGGCGAGGCCAGCCCTGCGTTCGGAAAGTTCCCATGGATCAGTGGGAACACCATCTCGGAACTACACGGTTACCGAGTCTAGTGGTTCATCTCCAACATCAGCTCACGCCGAAAACGCGTCTGAGCATTGCGAAGCAACAGGGACTATCGATATCGACAACGGTATCTCACGGCGAAGGACTTCAGAAAATGTGAACAGCATTACCGATGAGCCATTCTTGCATCTTGCGGGTGCCGGGCTTCCTGCACACGGCGCCACCATCGACATGAGAGGATTGGAGCTTATGGATCCGACTACCATATATCCTTCGGGGGATCAGCAGCCAGCTGCGCAACCTGTCGATACACTTGCTGGGCCTTCGAGTCCTCTTACGACGACGGTCGATGAATCGACCGCCGCTGCACAGATGTTACCGGCACTGGATTCAGCGTTGTTCATGACCAAAGCGTTGAGCTTCGGAAGGCACACTATGGACGGGTCCATGGACATGTCCAGCGAACACATTGCAGCCAAAACCACAGGATCACATCCGAGGGCTACCAGTATATACTACCCTGATGGCCATTATTTGGAAGGCAGACCAACCGGACAAAGCTTGAGCTACTCACTGCATACGATGGATGGTTCAGCAAATGACACAGCTGACCAATTCTATACACAAGATGCCGATCTTCACCCATGGTCTCAGCATGGATACTCTACTCAGTAACGGAGTGGAAAGAGACTCGGGTTTACGACTTGCAATTGTATTGGTGCACGAAGTACCTCTTCTCTTGATCAGCTGCACTGCTAGCGTGATACCTCAGTTGACTCAAAAGTGAAATTCGTCCTATACCCGCTGGATTCCAGTTCATCAACCTTTCGCCTCAAAGCTTTCGTATCTGGCAATGGCATCTTATCCCATGTTGCAACTTCGTCATCTGTTCCGAACCCAACATTTATGAACTTCCCTCTGCGACACGTCCAGCCAAGTCTGCTGTCAATGATCGTGCTGCGCAGCTTAGGTCAGATCGAGAAGCTTCCCACATATACCAGAGCTGCGGCAAACCTACCATCCACCGTTTGGCATGTCCACCACTGTCTTGCAAATGTCTTGTCTCTCCATATTTGAGGCCGGAGTTCGGAGCACACCCCAGTTGTCAGGGTCCTCAGCTTGGAACGACTGGGAATGCGTTCCTTCGTAATACACAACACTGGATCCGGGCATCCAGAATTGTACTTGAAGGGTATGTATAGCCTCTTCCTTCTTCTTAGAGTCGCGAATATGAAAAAACCATGCGTATTCAGGAGGAAGTCGGTCGCTAAAAAGTCGAAGGTATCCCCAGCGTTGAAGGGGAATGATTGATCGTACAATATCTCCTATTACCTGAAGAGAATCAGACCTGGTTATCCAGTGACAAGAATCAGAGCATCCAAACCTACGATGTCTCCAAGGGTATTCCGAATGATGAAGTCCAACCCATCTGTTGTCTTGGTGCGGTACCCCTCATCATAAAATCTGGCGAAAAGCCTTCCTTTCGCACTGTATCCGCCCTGTTCAGAGTTTTCCGTTCCTTGATCTTTCAAGAGATAAAAGCCGGTCCTTTCGATGGATTGCTTTGCAGTAGCCTTTGCAGTAGCTGTCGACTGGGACGCTACTGAAGCCATGCTTACCCATCTTTTCCTTGATGTTGCGACTGCAGGGAAAAAATTTCTCATATCGGTTGTCTGTGTTGATCAGAAGGAGGGGTAGAAAGGCTTACGTCAGCGAGAATCGGGCAATGGTTGGCAACCGCGAAAGGCTTGACCATGAAGCGATGGTTTCGTGTACAAGGCAAGGCATACATGATGGTTCAGGTCGCATCGCACAGATATGTGATATATTGCCTGCGGTTGCCTGTTGCTAGTTGCCAGTTCAGACCTCCTCAGAGCTACTCATTAATGGAGACTTTTGGAACGATAGTTCTAGAGTATGTATGTGCTGTTTAAGCAAGGCATTTTAAGGCATGGCGCGAATAGAGCATACCTGGCGTTTGAGAATTCAAATGGAGATGGGAAAGGTGGGAGGCACACGAGCACACGGGCACACGGGCACACGGGCACACGGGCACACGGGCACACAGGCACACAGGCACACAGGCACACAGGCACACAGGCACACAGGCACACAGGCACACAGTCACACAGGCACACAGTAACAGCATGTATCTGTCTCTTTCGGTTATTCATTTACTTCGGTGAATGACGTGGGAGCTCCTACGATCGGATCAGGAGGATACGATTCCATTTGCCATATACGCCAAGGGTGTGAGGTATCAATGCTTTCTAAGAAGTAACTTGTATGTATCCGTCAACAATTTTCCCGCGTCACTCAGGGGCCTGTCACCATCTGGCCTGCGGACCTGCGAATCGTGACAACGGTGTACTACGAAGACGTGGCTCGGCATGGAGCTGTGCTGAGTGGCATGAAGGCGGCGCACCACTTGAGCTGCAGAAAACACAAGACTCATGTGTATATTGGAATCCTTCGTTTTGGCCAAGAGATGCAGTAGTTGCTCGTTCCTTGATCCTGCCGCCGCCTCTCTGCCAATCTTAATCACATATGTCATCTGCTCTTGCTTCCTGGCCTAAGCACTGCCTAGTGGAGTCCTGTCCGTCTGAGCATTGTCCGGCTGCACATCGTCTGGCCGAGAATCACATGGCTGAGCGCTATCGGGCTTGCTGCCATCTGTCGGACCGTTTATGCCGTTTGTCTGGCGATCGGCGCCCGCTGCCGTGTCATCATTGGCATTGTCGTTGGTTTCTGAGCCCGACCTTGGAAACATGATTGGGCCCATGTCGACGTGTGTGGTGACTGGCGCATCGTTCTCATCAAGTTGGAAAGTAGGCATCGTGAAACGTGTAGAAGGCAGCTCTGTAAGCGCTTTGAGGAAGAGTTAGAGATGTCCTGAACGTTGGAGGGGAACCTCCTGTGGAGATATATATATGTATATTCATCCTGGCGCCGCGCGCTCCTTGTACTGTCTTGTGTATCTGCATGCTTAGTCCATGCGTTGGCAGACCGCCTGCAAGAAGGTCACGCAGTGGCCGCCTCGTTTGCCAACCCTGCATTCGAAGCAGCTTTGTACCTGTTCCGCTACCGACTTGATTCGACTACTTGTTGACACCCCCTGCTTTGGCCCTTCGGGGGGACGCACCGGTGTGGTTGTGTGACCGTCGAGCGCCGGGGGCTGATGCAAAGTTCCACGGTACCATCGTCGTGGAACTGAATGGTACCATGAACTCGGCCTCCCAATTCTGGGGACTCCTTGCTCGGACAATCGGACAAATCCTGCGGCATGGTATCTGCCAGATGAATTAGTGTGCAACAGAGCGTTGGCTCACATCTGGGAGTTTGCTTACCAACGGGATTGCGAACAGATCAACGATGCCAATGTTCACAGGAACATGAGGAGGGCGATTGTTCCCCTTATATGGGCCAATGGAAGGCGTAATCTAACCGCCGATGGTAGGGGTGAGCTCTCTCCATGGTGAGCCGGGCCTGGGGGGCTAGTTGAGATGTGACACGACGATGGGTGGCCTTGCGGTCATAGCTGAGCTGGCGCCCCTTCGGCAAAGCTCCCGTCCAATGGCCCCTTCCTTCCCTGTTTGATCTAAGCTGCTCGGGATCCTTGCGGCACGGAACGGTTCCCCACAGACTAACATGAACTAACGGGGCCATGAGCACGAAGGTTGCATGACCCCGTCGGCTGGCCTGAGCGCATCAATGTCAATGGATCGCAACCACCCCTTGAGCGCCAACCACGAACGAACATGTACCGTACGTATGTGTTGCTTCAGAAGTATAAAGACCTCTCTTCAACCACTCTTCGTCCGCATTTGTTATTTCGCCAAACCTTGTCCCTTACTCTTCAGGTCCTCCACTCGCACAAGCAACATCACGTTCCACGTCACGGATTTGCAAGGATGAACACTCCCGCTTTTATGCCTTGCGACCCGTGGGATCACCCTCCGCAGAATGTTCGGGACCTTACCACCCATCAGGACATCGTGTCGCCCGTTTACAGCACTGCGCCCATGGTCTATCCTGGTGTGACTCAGTACCAGAACCAGCAAGCGTTGGTCGACATCCCATGCCAGAGCCTGCCACTATGCACCACCCCGGGACCCGGGCACGAAACCTTCGCGGTGATGGGACCTGGCGTCAAGGATGCGAGGGAGATGCCCTATCGTCGCGGGTCTCGAACGACCGCCAAACCGAAACGTAAGAGATATCCCGTCTTTCTCGAAACATCGAGCCACCATTGCACATAGCATGCCTCCATCGTCTGTCATAGCTAAGCCTTTGCCCTACTGCACAGGGCACCGGCCTGTCTCCAGCCTAACACATGAACAATTGCAGCTCAAGAGGGCCAACGACCGAGAGTATCAGCGCGTCAATCGGCTTAGGAATCAAAAGCTCATCTCCTCTCTTAGGAAAGATGTGCAGGAACTGAAAGAACTGCAGACCGATGACAGCGAGACTATTCGCCAGCTCCGTCAACACAACCAAGATCTCCAGATCGAGCTTATCTCACTTTGCATGGCAATAGGCATCCCTTACTCATCTTCACCAACTATGGAAGGAACTGCTGGCAATGCAGCCAGCTCAAGTACTGCTGGCGGCTAGCGTGGTCTGTCTTCGATTCTCATCAGTCCTGTCCCAATCCATGTAAGAGAGGTCGGCGGTGCAACTGGGTTGAACATCTGATCTATTTGCAACTTGGACCTGGCAAACTGAATACAGTGGCAGCAACCAAATCATGGGGAAGGATCATTTATTCTTCCGCTCGGTGGCTTGTTGTTTCGGTCCTCATGCACTTCACTTAAGCGGTTATACTGTGTGCACTACGGGTGTGATACTTGAGCTGAGGAATATACTACGCCAAGGAGGAAGGATTCCCTATGCTGTGTCACGGTAAAAGAAATGTCTTGGCGTCTATGCTCCCAGCGCACTTCTGCTCGGCGGTTTGGACTGAGATACAAAAACGGCATGTCTATCCAAGAATGATCCAAGCTTCTGAAAGCTACTGGACTCATCACCACTTCGACTTCGACAAATGGGCGATTACCACTTACACTCGCGTTGTTGAGCTTTTGTGCAGGCATTGGCCCATGCAACTCAACGTGTTCAGTCGCGGTACTCTTGTCTGGCATTGATTGAAATAATTCTCGAGCTGGGGACACTGTCGCGCGGCGCAGCAATCTTCTCGCTGACATTGATGCGATACCACCTCTCGATTATGTTGTTCGTCGCTCTTTTGAAGGGCTCTTTCTTTCCTGCCTAATCATCACTGCCCGCAGACGCATTCCGTTTCCGGGCAACTAAGCGGGCAGAACAGTCCCGTATGGATTCTGCATCGCTATTCGCTGAGTAGTCGCTGGAGACTGTCCTGGGGGAGTTGGCAATCGCGGCGGGGGTCTGCGTATTTCTGGTCGCTGGGGGCCTATCTTGGGCCGCGGGTCGGTGACGCGTGGTAGGCCGCTTCGCGTTAGATGGCGTGTGCTTGTCATGTAATAGAGAGGGAGGAGCCTTGACCTGGGGCGGCGAGTGCACGGAGGCTGTCTCCCAGGAAGAATGTACAAGCTGTAAGACCTGTGCTCTTGGTATCATTAAGGGTGGCATCCTGCTCAGACATTGCGCTACTTGAACTAGTAATCTACAACACCGCCGCAGGGACTCTCGGTCGCGGCTAGCGGCTTGCTAGTTGTTGGATTTGCGAAGGGACAAATATACCTGGGAATTCCTTTTTCATCGCCTAGCAAGTGTTAGCTTAAACGACATAGAATTTAATACTTCTCTTACCTTTACTAGGGCAACAATTTCGGTAAGTTCAACTTGACCGCCAATATCCTCTAACCTGCCATTCTTGACCTTCTTTGCTATAAGCTCCAGCACGATGTTAATGTACTTTTTCGCACTCGGTCCCATATCTTCGTTTGTAGTCCTGGGATTTCTCATTTGATCCGCGACGACTTCTAGCCATGACCTAATGCTAGTCCACTGGAGGATATGGCCGCCTAGACCAAGAGTCTGTTCAGAGCGGATTCTAAACACGAAATGGATCGTCCCAGAGGGGAAAAAGACTGTCCATCCCGGGGGGAGAATGGCATATCTCCAGTTCCCTCCTGTATAACTGTCTGGATTAGACGTCCATTCGAGCCGTTCTTGTACAGTCGGGCGCGATAACCACCCAAAGCCGACACGGCCTTCTTGGACCGTAATCCATGTCGAGAAACCGTGGCCGTCCATATGTGGCGCCGTCATATGCCCTCCTTGGGATAGGAGCACCCATTCCAGGACATCCCGCCATAGGTTCCAGTCTTCTGGAGGTGCTACCGCCCTCTCCGCCCTGCTGCCCATTAACACGGCATCGCGTACTCGGGGGAGGAGTTGACAGTTTTCTCCCTCCAAGAACGACGGCAAGACCGAGGGAGGCAGAGGGCTTCCAAGATCGAGGAGGTTCCAGGGATCATCGGTGGGCTGCCCGTCGAGGAAGCGCTTTTCGACATCACGAAGGCATCGGCTCTGGAACGAATCCTTCTCCGAGCTGAGAGACGGTATCTGGACGGCCACACGGCGGTCAAGGTCCTCCATCCGACGGAAGAGTTGGACAACCGGACGGCCATCCCTCCATCGAAATCGCTGCTGATCTTTGGTAATAAGAGGGATGTGGACAGATCCAAGATCGACTCCAACCGCCGCTTGGTCGCCAGTCCAGAAGTGTGCCTCAGGGTTATCCGATTCGTCTGTGGCCGGCGGCCTGCTTCTGCGCAAGATTTCGTATACCAACTGATTTGTTGCTTCGCCGTGAGAGAGCTCTGGCTTCCCCCGTTTTAGGGAGTTTGGTTTTGACCTGCCCAGCTTCAACTCGGCAAGAACCTGTTTACGATAGTCTTCGTCGCGTATGGGGTCGTGCTGCGGGCGGCCGCCTTGTGAAGTCGTGGGAGCCGGGGACACAAGCTCGTCAAGCCGAGGCCTCTTCAGATTGGCGGTGATGTCGGGCAGTGAGGCACGGCGTTTTTCCTTGTTATGCTCATCGAGAACGAGACCGCTGTTGGGTTTAGACTTCGACTCAACAGGCTCTGCTGTAATGTGTTCTAACAATACGGTACCGAACTTTTGGACATGAAGAGCAGAGCACAGGTAGGTAACCAATGTATGCCCCTATTAAACCCGCAGGTAACTTAAACGAACGACTCGAAAACAAAGGGCTATCCAAAATCCTTAGGAGGTCTGCCGGGACTTTCGTTGGGCAGCAGCGGTCCTGACTCGGACTTACCAGATTGAGCGCCTGGGCTGGGTGGCGTGCTGGTATCCGTCTGCTCGGCGGTTCATGGTAGTTTACATCGTGGTTTCGTGTGCTGCGTGTCTGTCTGGTTGCTGGATTCTGATCGTCTGTGTCGCGAACAGTGCTTGCTGCTATGTCCTTACTATATGTGCTGGTTGGCTTTACTGGCGAGCGTAGCATCCTCCCGGGTCCTGCAACTCCATTTGCGGCACTGCCAGAGTCGTCGCCGCCATCAACACGGGGTTCGGCTTCGTTGGCTGGACCACTTGCGGCAACTGCTCTCCAGGAAGCGGCTGCTTCGTCCCGGGACGAGATGTCGCCTTGCTCTCCAGAGGCGGCTGAAGGCTGGCTAGGGGAGGAGGCGTTGGTGGTGCCAGTGGGCGAGGTGAGAGAACTGGCAACGTCGTGGAGCCTCTCGGTATCTTCACCTGCAATACCGGAAACTTGATCTAGGGTTTCGTTGATGTTCGTGTCGAAATCCGGATTACGGGCAGCATGCTTCTCGCGGACCATAAGCCCGTTCCGATCGAAACCGAAGCCAGAAGGGAGGTCTCTGTTGGAAAGCTTCTTGAGCGGAAGCGGGACCTTGTCAGGGTCGTTGTCCATGACGAATGAGTCACCGTGTGACCACTTCTTTGCGTTTTGCAACACTGTATGCTGAAGAGGGTCCGCCGAGTCCGGAAGTGTGCGGCGTCTGGAGGTGGCGGAAAGGTGGAAGTACCTGAGCAATAGCTGGTTTGCCTTGATCGTGAACTCGGCCCAATTCTCGACCGCCTTGGCTACAGAACGAAGACTGTCGTTATAGCGATCACCCCGAGCAGGCCACCCATAATGCCGGACCTTGTCCCAACCCCAGCAACGCGCCACCGTCTTCAAAGCCGCGAGACGCCTGGACCCATCGTCCGCAGCGACTATGAACTCCTGCCACTCGGGCTCATCACCCCTCGGGTGGCCCATATTCTCTTTGCACGCCTTGTACACGGCGCACTCGACGAACATGACGCTCTCGTAGGCGGCGATCTCGAAATGCAGCTCGTTGCGGGCTAGAAGTAACCGATCGCGCTGATCTCGGCATAAGTCGTATTTCTCCTCGTCGCTGTCACAGGCGCGGATAGCCTGTCGAAACTGATCAACTTCGGCGGCTCGGTCGAGGGGCAGGGCCTCGGGGTCGAAGTTGCTGCAATCGTCATTGTTGGTACCACCGGCGAGAGAGAGAGCGCCGTCTAAACGGGTCGCGGTCGACGTGACTGACGACTCCATCACGCCGCAACTTCGACACAACGGCCTCGACGCCCAGGCGAGGTAACACAGTCGAGAAACCTGATCGCCGGTACCCTCGCGGGCGGCTCAAGGCAAGAGCCTTGAGGGTCGACGCGCTAAACCCGTTTTGAGAGTTGTGAATTCACAACTCTCGGAAGGCTCGACGGCGGCACGTGCCAGCGCGGAGCCACATTGTGGCGTTGCACGTTGCGACTTACCTCCCTTGTGGCGTTGCGCGTTGTGACGACAGCTCGCGCGCCGTGATACCTAGAATTGCGAAAGCCCTACGCGACGCGCCATGAGGAAGCCCACTGTTATGTAACGGGTTCTGGACGAGGGCGCATGCTCGGCACCATACTACCATGTCCGCAGTTGCGTCAGCTGAATGCATACGCATCTCGAAGCTGCTCGTCGCGTTGCTGCTTCCCCCGGAGCCTGCAGTTTCGCGCTGTAGATTCGACGTTGGACTGTAGGTTGCCTTAAATTCATGTGGCCGGTGCAAATGTGCCGCGTATAACGTATACAACAGCGTAGAGGCAATGTGGACTCAGTGCCACTCCGGGTGACGCTCCTGTTCCATCTTGACGACCCTTGCGCCAGTCAAGTCGACAGACTGTACGCTCATCACGTCCAGGCTTCGGCCGGGTCTGGAGGAAGGCCAGAGTATCACATGACCAAGATACGTGGATTTGGCATGACAGACAGTCGCGACACGTTCGTTGCGGGAGCGACCGCATTTAGGAATGCGAGGGACTTGGCGAAGCGGGATCGAGACGATCTGATTCAGGCTGCCAATGCTGAAATTGCCGTGGAGGACGCAGTTGCTACTGATGTCGTTCTTGTAGAGTCCCTCGGCGAGCAAACGGAGCGTGTGGACTGCATTCGAAGTGTACAGTCAACGAGATGGAAAGATGCCCACGACAGAACCGGCGCAAGACGGCGGGGCGCCTGATAATGTCCCTGCAGACAGAGCATCGTCGGCTCGGCCCTCTGCTGAGACGGAGGGGCAGACAACCCCATCAGCTCGGCGGGACGAATACCAGGTATGGTGTTCGGAATGAGCATCAACAGCTCCGCTAACGCGTTGGAAACAGGCTACGGAGCTGGCGCCAGGCGGTGACGGCCCTGCACTAGTGGTGATAACGTTCAAGCTCTGCGAGAATGGGGTTTGGCTGACTAACAATGAGTTCAGTGTAGATCCTTCAGAGCCATCGGAAGTAAAGCGAGTGGCTGCAAAATACTTGCGAAAGAACATAGGCATCGACGAAAAGCAGCCAGCACGATTTGTCCGCTTCTATATGTTGTCGCACCGAAGCCTTGTCGGCGCCCTGTCCGTAACTTTTTGTTTCTGGGCACGTTTATCCCGTCAGCGAAACTGGCGATCTGTTGAGCTGTTGTCTCATGCCAATACGAGGTGGCTGCGGTGGCGAGCTTCGCCCATGTTCTTCGGCAACGCTCACTCCCATTGACGGGGCCGATGTACTTTTGGGTGGTGGCGGGAACAGCAGTGACAAGCGGCGGCAATTCGGGAGAAAGCGGCAGAAACGTCGGTTGACAGGAACGAGAGGAGACTAAACAACCGCCGTCTTGGCCAGCGAGAAGGCACTCGCAAACCGAGGACAGACTCCACTGTCTCTTGCTGCATAAATTTGGGTAGGAGGTCGTCGCCATTTCGGCGGACTGGACGGTGTGCCTCGCGCTTCCCGGCTCTTGGGCCTTGACCCTCGTTTGCTCAAGTACACGACCCATCGCCGATTAAGACGACGTTCACGCGTTTTCCCGTAGGCCAATGGCCTGCTACCTCTGACGGCAAGACTCGACGCTTCGTCATTGCGCCTCCCGACTTCGAGATGGTGTAGATGGGAATTGGAATCATGGTGTCTCCGAGTAGTTTCGGTTCAGAACACGGAATCATCAGGCGGCAATCCTGTTGCCCCAGCCCTGCCACAGCTCCTGACCCGAGTCATTCTCTAATGCCGCAATCCTCTGCTTAAGGGCATTGTTTTCGTCCAGTAATCGTCTATTGCTCTTCTCAAGATCGTGAATGTACTCGGTCGCCTTGCTAATCACCTAAGCACTGCTAATTTAGCGCACCACCAGATCGACTTCGGGAAATGGGCGAGCACCACTTACCGTTGCCTTGCTCAGTTTATGTGCCGGCATTGGTCCACGTAGCTCATTGCGATCGTCTACACTACCCTCGTCTCTGATCCTCGAGCTGGGGACACTGTCGCGCAGCAGGGCAATCTTCTCGTTGACATTAGTGCGGTACCGCCTCTCGATCATGTTGTGTGTCGCTCTTTTGACGGGTTGTTTCTTTCCTTCCACATCATCACCCCGTGCAGACGCTTTCCGTTTCCGGGTATCCTTTCCGTCAACTAAGCCGGGAAGCCCGAGCGAAAAGCCCCGCATAGCCTCTTCATCGCCTTTCGCTGAGTTGTCGCTGGAGGCACTCTTGGGGGAGTTGGCAGTCACGGCACGAGCCTGGGTATTCCTGGTCGCAGGGAGGTTGCTTTGGGTGGAGGCGTCGGGGACATGTTTGGTAGGCGGGTTGGCATTAGGCGGGCAGTTGTCAAAAAATAAGGAGGAAGGTGCCTCAAACTGAGGCTGCGACTGCACCGGAGGATGATCAGAGGAAGTAGAGAGTTGCCATGCAGTGCCTACCGACCCGTCCTGGTTCAGCGGCGCAGTGCCAATAGAGTTATCCCTAAAGGCGGCAACGAGGGGCTCGGCCTGGGTGGACGAGCCATAAAAAACCTGGTTGGTTGCATCGGGCGTGTTCCTGTTCTTGTCGAAGACAGTAGATCCGTCCCCCATGGTGCCAAAAGCTGGCTCGTGGAAGGCGAATGACATGAGGTTGGTGGCGGACCGAGATGGCGAAGTGAACGTCTGATGCCACTTCTGCTGGTGGCAAAGCAGCCTATCTCGCCGAGCGAAGCGTCGCGCACATTCGTGGCACTTGAATGGCTTCAGCCCGGTGTGCAAGCGCTCGTGCCGTTTCAGATGCTCCAGGCGGCCAAACGAGCTGTGGCAAATCGAACAGACGTATGGTCGCGGCTTGTCGGTTTGGGGGGAAGGACCAGAGCTGTTCACATTTAGCCCGTTGATAGTGCCAGGAACTGGCGAGATTGTGGGTGTCGACATTGCGGTGCGCCGCAGCTGAGAGTACGACGGTATTTTAGGGGTTGTTAGGGTGCCTTACATGGTCCTGCGTCCCATGTCGTGGACATGTATTGCAACATGTGTGTGAGGATGAAATGACGTAAAGGGTTCGTGTGTGGTGCGGGGAAGGTCACCACAAGGCTGCTGGTTGTCTCACGCAAGTTACTTGAGCTGCAGCTTTGTAAATCTGGGACTCTCCAAGAGGACGGGCGCAAGCACGAGAGGAGCCTCCACGGTGCCGAGATCGCTCTGGCGCGATACCGGAGCACGCAAAAGTAAGCGGATGTTGCCGCCGTCATGAGTCACTGCCTCCTGGCGGTCCAGCAGCATTCGCAGTATGATTGCACGCGACAGCACGATCAGTGCCTCTTTCGTGATCCATTGCGCGCCGTCGATGCCCATCAAGCCGAGATCACGATGATCGCGGGCCACGATTGTGGACGCCCTGTGGCAACGTGAATAGAATGCCGCCGCTCCAGGTGCGGTGTCTTGGAAGTAGCGCGCTGGTCGGCGTGCTGGGTGCGCTCGTCCGTCGCAATTGTGGCACCAGTGGAGTAGCTGGGTTTGTATCTTTAGGAACCGGAGTCCCAAGAGATAAAGCTGGGAACTTCAGTGAAAATGAACCTGATCCCGACGTGCCGGCGTCGAAGATGCAGATGTCCGACGGCATTGTGTTATGCCGGGAAAACATATATATAGTACAATTTCGGGCCTGAGGACAAGTTGCGGACTCTGGGGGTATCAAATATTCGATGACGAAATGAGACAACGGTGCACGATGGGCTCCACAGCGGCCCCAACGGCGAGGCTCCTGTCAAACGCCCTGGTGCCGTTTTCGTCACAGTCGCCAATACTTCTGCCAGTTCCACGGCATCCTCGGGCACTGGTCCCAATAACGCACGAGATTGGGCTTGGATGGTCAGATGCCTGTAGGGCGGCCTAGCCCGCGTCCTCCGCTGCTTCGCGCAGCATGCCAGACAACCCAGGCATCTGCCCAACATGCGCGAGCTCGCGTACAACCGCGTGGCCACCAGGACGGCTGCAGGTGGAAGGCCCATTCTGGTCCTCCGAACAAGGGCATTAGCGGGTGTTGCAAAGTTGCCCTCGTGGCTCGACCGCGAGCATTGACGGCATGAGGTCTGTGTTGAGAGAGGCCAGCGCCAAAGGTTGAGGGCCATGACCCATAGAGGAGAAAATCTCGGTGATGTCATGCTCTGGGCCGCCCGCCATTATGGGATAAATTCGAAGATTGCCGCTGTAGATTTTGAGGAGCCATGTCTGAACTTTAAAACGTTAGCGGTGGATCAGAGTCTACACGGAAGTTTGCTGTGGGGTACGGTTTGTCGACGGTCCTACCCTGCGGTGCGATGGTCGTAGAGTCGCGTTTGCCGGCATCGCCTCTCTGCAAACCTAAAAGATAGTTTTCAGGCCAAATCGGACCGCAAAGGCGAGTCGACGAGACGAAGCTTGGTGCAGGATCCCCTTCCTTGTGGTGCGGATGCCCAACTCATTCACTTGCGAGGGGGGCCTACGTATGAATGCGTGAACGAGGAGTCTTGAGACTGTGGTCCGTCATCGTCGCAACCTGATCCATACTTAAGATCACCAACCTTGAATGAGTCGTCGGCATATACCGACTTCATCTACGCCGGCAAATGAGCTGCACTCGATCCTCAATTGCGAACGAGACGGCGCTGTAATATGACGGCGTCCGTGAATGAAGCACGCCTTAATGAAAGAGCGACCGCAAGGCGGGCGATGACATAGGGCGCTGCAGAGCGCTGTTCCGGGATTTGGTACATTCATCCATCATTCAATGCCCACGAGCCAGTGATGAGAATTACCGGGGAGTCTCGCATCCCAGAATCGACGATGCTGCGAGAGTTGCCCAGTGTACATTACGGGGCGTGGCGCTGATCAGTGATGAAATGAATAGATGCTCTTGTGTGTGTGCCACGGCCATATCAGAGCGAAAAGTCGGAAGGATTCAACATCTGGACAAGGGCGCTGTGACCCTCGGGAATCTACCACATCGGAGCAATATTCTTAGCGCATTCTACTGTGATGATGGTACGTGGTGATGAAAGAGGGAAATTGGGGGGGCCATGGGCGTATTATATAGGTGCCCGTCGGCGACCCAACGTTGTGCTGACCCAACTCCAGAGATGTGTCGACAGCTGTCACACACTATGCCTTGAGGAACGAAGAGACGAAAGGTTCTCCCTTCCGACCCCTCCATAAACTCGGGCCACATAGCGGTCCGTGCCCTCCCAGCCACTCCGCGCCACTTCCTTCTCGCCCTGGATCCCTCAGCTTCGAAGCCTCCAGCCACAACCACTCGTACCGCCTCCCTCGACCACCCCACTGACCGCCGCCGCCGCTCCGGCCCCACCGCTTTCTCCCGACCCTCCGTTTGCTCCGCGCGCCCACTCTCACTCTCACTCTCGCCGCCGAGTATATACACCTCCTCTGCATGCAAAGGCTGTTCTTCTTCTAAGGCAGGTCGTGCTGGAGGCGTAATGGACGTCTACAATGGACGCCCTCTTGCGCAGGGAGGAGCCCGGGCGCTCGCTCCTGCTTGTCCCGCCGTGCGTGCGACGGCCGGGTCCAACTTCTGGGTTGCCTTGACCCACCTCTTCTACACCGCTTTGCCTGACGTTCCCCGAAGCATAGACGTTCGAGCGCACCGATGGATTCATAGACGTGGCGACCAGTTGTCATCAGCGCCCTCGCCCCTCGGGACGCCGTTAACAGATTCCTTCACTCTTTTGCTCCCTCCTAGCACCCGTCCGCGACCAATTCCGTCCACCACGTAGCCGCCATGCCCCGACCACAGGTGGCGCCAGTGTCACCCGAAGAGATTCGGCGCGCCTTGACGGATATAGAATCGCAAAGGGCCTACCAGCGCCGACCAGAGCTTGTCAGGGTCCCCCACGAAGAGATCCTCCGTGTCTTGCATGATATGGATCGCCAGCGCGCCGAAGACCGAGCCCGCCGCCGTGAGGCTCGGTACCAGAATAGCCAACCCGTGCACCCGCCAACCACTCCGCCACGAAAACGACCTAGGGAAGAAGAGGAAGCGCTTCCTACTCCACCACCCACGCTGCCAAAGCGATCCCCGAAAAGACCCCGGCCGATGCGAGAAACTGTGCAGCTCCAACAAGACTCTGTCGAGTCCGCCCTACATCAATACGAAACCTGTTTCCGTGCCAAGGAGCAGGCGTCAGCCATGAGGTCCTGGTGCAACGAGGTTCCGCTTGCCCTTCAGGTAGACGCCGCCAGATCGTTCTACCAAGCATTTACGGAGGAAAGGACGTTGCCGATTTGCCACTGTGCCTTCTGCTACAGAAAGGCAGCGCCCTCAGAACTCACCACGTTTAATTGGAGGACCCGTTTGTCACCCTCCCTCTTGCAAGCCACCAAGTCTGCCCAGGACTGTGTCGACTGCTTTTCATCCCACGAGGGCTCCGGAGTTCAAGTGTGCCGCGAGTGTCGTGTCAGCTTGGACGCTGGACGGCTGCCCAGGGCCTGCTCGGTCAATAACATGGCCATTGGGTGTGAGCATCGATATCCCGAAGAGCTTGATGGCCTCTCTCCCGTTGAGGAGAGGCTCATTGCCCTTCAGGTCCCTTTCGGCTACATCACAAAGTTCACAGTTGACAACAAGACCCGATCGGACCTCAGTTACCGGACGCATGTGAGAGGCCATATTGTCGTCTTTCCCAACAAGGTGGAGGATCTCGTTGCTACCGTTCTCCCACATCCTCTGCTGCAGTCCGTCGAGGACATCCACATCTCCTGGAGCGGCTCAAGTAAACCTGGCTCTGCAGACGTTAGACATCTACTCCAAGTGCGCAAATCCCGAGTGAGGGCCGCCCTGTCATGGCTGCAAAAGAACAATCCATTATACGAGCACGTCGAAATTAACCAGGCGGAGATAGACGGCTGGCACTACGCCGACGGCTCTGACGTCCCAACCCTGATCATGGATCGCATGCAGAGGGAGGAGCCGTCGACCTTTGAGAAGACACAGACAGATCACATCGTCCCTGATACCGACCGGGGTTTGGCGGAAAATAGGCTCACCAGCATCGATGAACTTCTTGGCTCCATGAACGCTCCGCCCGCAGATGAATGCTCCCATGTCGACAGTGCAGTCAATGCTCCACCGACGGAGCAGCGTCAGCCCTCGCCCCTCGTAGCCGAGACTCATGTTCCCGGGCCAACTACTACCGACGGCGACGTTAATACCGTCTGTGAAACGTCTACGTCCGGGATGTTTCCCCTTGACGGACCAGCCGCATTCGCGGAGGCAGATAAGCTATCGTTTCTTTCCAACGTTGTGAACTCTAGTCAGGATCTCGCGCCTGATCCTGAACCGTGCGCAATACAGATCCAGACGGCTGGAGACCAGCCATACATCCGGGTAGAGCGCGGTGCGGACTTCGCCGACAATCTGCACGAGGACTTTTTCCCTCGGACTTTTCCTAAGCTATTTCCCTGGGGCAAGGGTGGCCCGAAGGCTTTGCGGGAGTCGAACCTCAGTCCACGGCTGAAGCCTGTCGGTCGCCAGTCAAGTCACTCGCTCGCCTACTGGACCAGATACGTGCTACAACGACACGGCGGCCGCTTTGCCACACATCCCGTCTTTTGTTTCTTGGTGTTCAACATCCTCCTCCGCTCCTCCAACCGCCGTATCAGCATGGTCCGAGTGGCCAAAGATTCTTTCCCAAAGCTTGAGCAGGTCCACCTCACCCTGACCGCGGACCAGCTGAAGAGGGCTGAGGCAGAGATACGAGAGACGGGGACCACGAGTGACCGCGACGTATCGTTTTTGCTTCGCGAGCTGTCAATCTTTGGCCATGCACAGCCACTGTCGAACGAAACTAGATTGCTCATGCGAAGGAAGATCCAAGCTCTTAACATCTGGACTGGTATGCCTGCGATTTGGATTACCATCAACCCCAACGACGTCAACAACCCAATAAAGATGATGCTCTCTGTCCACAGGCTCCACGACTGCGACGCCGCCAAGAGCCTCTTGGCGGATCTTCGTGGACGGTACGACGAGATCGCGCTTAGCATCATGGACCCAGTCAGCTCTGCCATCTTCTTCCACCGAGAAATATCCCTGTTCTTCGACAAGTATGTGAAGGCAGGGAAAGAATCCGTCTTTGGAAAGATTAGCCATTACTACGCTACGGTGGAGACGAACGAGCGGGGCAGTCTACACTTGCATGGACTACTCTGGCTGGACGGCAACGTGCAGTTGCCATCCCTGATAGACGACATGGCTAACCCGGACGAAGGAGCATACCGTGCCCAGGTGGTCCGCTACGTAGATTCCGTCTTCCACGAGTGCTTAGACGAGGATGCCGGGAAAGCGGTGCGAAAGGAGAGGAAACCGATCCAGCCCATTGCAGAGATGATGGCCAGTTCCCAAACTCTTACCGCGGCCTTCGACGACGAGTCCAACTTCATCGCACACTGCTGCCAAGTTCACTCTCACACCTTCACATGTCTCAAATACTCTCTGAAGGGACTCGTCGAAGAAGGCACAGACAAGCACAGACGAACGGCTTGCCGGTTCAAGGCGCCTTGGAAGCTCGTGGAGGAGACGGGGTTCACAGACGACGGCCTGCTCAGAATCAGGCGTAACCATCCGCTCGTCAATCGCTATAACAAGTCATTGGCGATTGGCCTTCGCCATAACCACGACGTCTCGATGATCTTGACAAGAACCAAGGGTCTAGCCATGGTGTACTACATCACCAACTACGCGACTAAATTAGACACGCCGATGTGGAAGCGCCTTGCTCTCGCCGCCGATGTCGCCCGTCAGCTTCGCGAATCCGGCAGCGCGAGGTGCCGCGCAACCGAATCCTCGCAGCGCAATCACAGGCACGAGGCCGTCATGAATGAGAGCCGCCAATTCCTAATGAGGACTGCGAATCGCATCTTCTCCGAGCGACAGCTCTCGGCTGTGGAGGTCTGCTACCACCTCCTTGGCTATTGCACTGACTTTACCAACGTGCCGCATTGGTCCTTCCTAAACTTGACGGCGCTATACTGGGCAATTTTTTCGGCAGTGGCCACATCTTCGCCATCAGGCCAGCGAGCTGATGGATGGTCAAGAACCCTCCGAGACAGTTCCTGTGCGGGAAGGTGGGCGGACGCTTTTAAACTTAGACGCTTACGCCTACCGAGGCCGTGTCTTACGGGACTTGTGCCTGTACGACTATATGTCTATGATCCATCTGGTGCGTCGGAAAGATCGAGCAGAAGATGAATCGCACATTGCTCTTGACGAGTCTGCTGCCGAATATGAGGGATGGATCCAAAGGCTTCGACGACCCGAGGAGTATGCCGTACCAATCTTCCAGGGATTCATCAGCGACGACCATGAGGACGAGCACCCAGTGTATATTAAGCGGTAATAGCTCTCGTGCCCCCGTGCCCCTGCAGCCTGATTCTGACCGTCTCCCTAGAAACTCTGTGCTACATCTGGCCCTCTTCGTCCCTTGGGAAGACTTCCTTTCCAGGACACAGGGCGCTATCACCGACATATGGTCAAGTTGCGAAGCTCGCCTTTCTCCCCGGCTCCGCTTTCACGTCTCGAATATCGGTCTCCTGAGGAAGTCGGCTGAGGATGCGCGGAGAGACGCGAGACTCTGGGCCAGTCGATCGGAAGGTGACGACACAGTTGACGTTGAGTATGCACTTGGCGGCGATGACTATGGAGAGGAACCTGCAACAACGGCGCACCAACATCAAAATTACACAGCTCTACTCCAGGTTCTGCAGAGTGCTGTGCGAGACTCTGATGTTACGAGAGGCTCACCAGTTCTAGGAGGTCTTATCGACGACCTGTGCGCGGTGAACCCGGTTGAAGAAAGGAACCCTTTGGTCCAATACCAACAAGACTGCTACGGGAAGACACCCCTTAACCGAGACGGCATTCAGGCAGCAGCCAAGGCTCAAAATCTACTGCATCTTCGGATGCTAGATGAGATTGAGACTGGTTCCCAGGCTGCCGCACTTTCCACGGATGGTGCGGACGTGGGCGGTGTCCCGGCTAGTCACTGCGACTCTGACTCTGCCACCATGCACCCACGTGCCAACCTAATAATAGAGCAACATGGCCCTCGAATACTCGTCGACGTCAATCCAACGACTACATTCGTGGAAATGGGACACGTTGTCGCAACCAGTTTTACATTGAACTACTTGCAGAGCATGGCCCTGCACCTTGTCTGCCGGTTTCTGGATAAGATTACCGTCGACCCCGGTTCAGCAGGTCAACATCTTCAATATATTGGCGGGCCAGGTGGCACAGGCAAATCGAGGATTATCGATGCCTTGAAAGCCATGTTCGAGGCAAGGAATAAGCCACATCTTCTCCAGATAACCGGCACTTCCGGGAGTTCCGCTGCCCATATCGGCGGCACGACAATCCATTCAGCCTGTGGGTTGGATGCCCATCGTGCCCCAAACAAACCACCGCCACCGTTCTCGGAAGCGAGGAAGTGGGTATGGAGCCAGAAGCTGGTTCTCGTAATTGACGAGGTCAGCATGCTCGGAGGCGCCACTCTGCACGACGTCAGCCGTCACCTACAGGCTCTCCGTGACTGTCCGGACGAGCCGTTTGGCGGTATACCTGTAGTTCTGCTCATGGGGGACTTCCATCAGTTCGCCCCAGTGCTTGAAACAAGCCTCCTGATCAGCAGATTCCCCGACCGGCCTGAGGCCCCCATGCGACAAGCGACCATCTCTCACCATAGCGGCTGTAGATTGTGGCACATGTTCAAAACCGTTGTGCTCCTCGAAGAGCAAGTCCGAGCACGAAATGATCCCCAGTTCGGTGCGCTCCTGGATCGGGTTCGCAACGGGCTCCAGTCACAGCAAGACCTCGACTTGCTGAACGCCAACATAGTAGGCCGCCCCGAAATCGCATTTCACAATGGTTTGCGTGCTATAACGCCGCTGAACCGCAACCGATGGGCCCTCAATATGGAAGCTGTTGTGGACTGGGCGCGCTTTCACAAGCGACATATCGCTATCTTCGTCTCCACGCACACATGGCGCAACGGCACTGTTTCTCAAAATACGATAGCTCAAACCATCGGCCAAGGTGACGACTCCGCCTGTAAAGTCCCCGGCATTTTCTTCTACGCCCAGGGTATGCCTGTGGTTGTGAACAAAAACATTTACACCGGTTTGAAAGTTGTCAATGGAGCAGAATTTACTGCCGTCGACATTGTACCCGACCCCAATCACCCAGGATACTACTTGGCGGATGGCGTAACCATCCACTTCGGACCACCGTTAGGCATCCTTCTGCAATCCAAGGAGACAGAGGCCTTGGCCATACCATCCCTCCCCGCCGGGACGGTATTGATCCGCCCTATGTCGCATACGCTCGACCCGTCCAACCCGCACTTCAGATTCTTGCCAACAAGATGCACGCGACGAGGACTACCAGTCGCACCGGCGTTCGTCCTCACCGACTACAAAGCCCAGGGTAAAACTTTCGTCGAAGTCCTCTTGGAGCTACGTGGGAATCGCATGACCAATGGTGAACCCTCCAAGTGCGATTTCACAAGTCTCTATGTGCAGCTGTCCAGGTGTACTACGCTTCAGGGTATCAAGCTTCTTAGTCCCGTGAGACCCCAGGATTTCATCGGCAACTCTCTGGACCAGCCCATGGTTGATGGCATGCGGAGACTCAAAAAGTTGGCCGCAGAAACGAGACAGGCATATGAGGGTCGGGGTCGCGAAGAGCAGTGATAAAGTGGACATCCACAGTAGCTTCCTGTGCGTTGTAGACGGGTTACACTTCATAAGGTGAGCGGACGGCATGCCAATCGTCCGGATCCCGTTCCCCTCCATTCCCAGGGCGTAAGTGCTTCTGTTCCTCGCAATAATCCCTCCACCATTTTTCGAAACCCTGGCGGCTGTAAAGCCATCTCGGCGGCCCTTCCCCGTCCCCAAACAGGTCCAGGATGTGGTCGCAGAACATCCATATGCCTTCAAGATGCTGCGGCAAAAGTGGCCTCCTGTCTTTGCGCGCGACCACAACAGTCCCAACGTGCGACTGCCACTCTGGCGGCGCGTACCCAGAATCGGCGTCGACGTTGAGGTACGTAGCGATCTGATTGTCGAGGTCTGCGCGATTAACGGACTCGGTCCCGACCCGATGCAGAACGAGCGGGAGCCCGATCAGCCCCGGGATGGGAGGCACCTGCCCCGAGAAAATTGGATGATCTCCAGATATTGTTGTAGCAGACCAAAGTGGGAACCTGCGCTTTTCAACCTCGCAGCGGACAATGACAGCATCAACATGTCCCGCATTTGTCGGGGTCCCAGCTGCGGCCGACGTATCCAGGTGTGGTGAGGCACTCACTGCCGGCGGGCCCGATTTTGCCGCCGACGCCCGCTGTGACGCCGCCTCCGGCTCCGAATCCGTGTCTATGTTGTCCCATTTCGAGTAATCGATAGGAGCCATTGGAATCTGACCGATTGCGCCAGTAATTACCGAATTTTCGCTTCATTGAGTTGGTCCACAGACAAACTCAAGTTCACCTTGCCACTCACATGATGACGAGGGGAACGCGCCTGATGCCCACTGCCATGCGCCCTGTCTTAGCGCCTGATGCCCACTACCATGCGTCCGTCCCTGCCCAACTCCAGTTCGTTCCTCAAGGCATTGGAGGTCCCCACAGGGGACCGATCACCTGTTGGGTATAGCATGCGTCACAGACTTCAGCGCGCTGGCAACAGCACCAGCCGCGTCCATTCTACCGTCCCCAAGAAGGGCCGTGGGCAGCGCAGCCATCGTGCGTTATTCACTAAAACGTTAGCGAGCAGCCACAGGCCAAAGGCGTCTGAAAGTGCTGCCGCAGGCGATCGGGCCCCGCTGTCCGTCGCGGGGGTCAGCATACGCCAGGGTGTTCACCGCCGGGCGCTGGGTGTCACTGCCTCCCACCTCTGTCCAGCAGCCCAAGAAATGCCGGAGTTCGTGTGGCGCGGGGACAGCCCTCTGGGTCATGCATCGCATGCTTGCTGCGACATGTTAATTGTGCCGCGAAGACGGTGGCTGTCGCGGACCTGCTGATCGCGGGAGCCAAACCTCTTGGCTCCAGAGCAGACAATCCATCGCAAGCTTCAAGACGCGTCGCGATCAGTGAGAAACCCAGGCCGCAGAGCAGCTGCTTGCTCGTGGAACCTCAACCAGCGGCCCACAGACGAACGGAAGCTCCCGAGCCGAAGGCGTGAAATGCAGACTGGCCAAGGGGAAAATGGCTTACGACTCGCCGCCACGCGAGCAAACGGACATGTCGCCACTGGAGCCGCCAAGTGACGGGGATGCATACCTGCCACACAACTACCTGGAGGCGGCGGCTCGCGCGCCCTTCTCGCGGCACGACAAACAGCTAACTTGGGAACGAACCGAGCACAGCCTGCCCAAGGACCAGGAGTACCGTCACTGTCGTTGATGCTACTCGAATTGCAACCGCACTGTACGTAGCCGCACTAGACTATGGCGAGACGGACAGGTTGACTGACAGGAGCGTCGCGGGATGGAGGGAAACAAGAACGGGGGAGGCGACAGAGACGAACTGGCCTAGAATGAGGGGAGTCGGGAACCAGCGGTCGGCGAAGGTCCGGAGAGTTCACAGGTGCGCCGTGTGTTGCCAACGGAATACACGCCTGGCCCATGGGCATCGAGGCTTCAAGCGAATCTGAGTTGGCCACAACCTTTGGCGAGTGCCCCGTTGTCTCTGGCCGAGGTGCATGAGTTGCTCACAACTCTGGGGGTGGCGGGTTATCGTGGCGCAGAGAGCGCTGGCGACGCCCAACAGCTTGATGGATGGCTGCCCCCAGCTTGCTAGCCACGCGGCCGCTGCATCACACCGGGGTGCCGGAAGAGTCAGTGCCACCGAGCCGCCATTCGTTGGATCCATGTGTGCTCTTCGCCAGCTCCCTCCGTGTCTCCGTCTGGGGCAGTCCTCAGTACCCTCAGCCGCCCGCTCCTCCTCCTGGGCGACCGAGCTTCATCTGGCCGCGCCCAACATAGCGTCCCTAGACTCCCCGGAAGTCACTTTTAACCCCACATCTCTGGAGAATGCCGCCGTGATCCTCGGAATCTACCAAACCGGAGCAATATTCTTAGCGCGCATTCTACAGTCATGGCTGTACATGGTGATGAAAGAGGGAAATCGCTTGGAAGATTTTTTTTAGGTGCACGCGCTTTATATAGGGGCCCGTCGGGAAAAGTTGCGCTGACCCAACTCACGAGACGTGCTGGCACAACCCTGGACCATTGGCTAGCTGCCACAAACACAAACGATTGGGGAAGACAGCCTGCGTCACGGATTTCAGCGCGCTGGCAATCGAGCTAGCCGCGTCCAATCTGCCGTCCCGGAGACTAGTGGTGCTCGATACATACACCGCGAGCAGGCAGATGAAGTGCTATGGGCGGCGCCATCGTCATGTGGCGCTGAGTCACTAGTGCAGGGAATTATGAATAAACACAAGACGGCAACTATTGCGTTGTCGTATGAGCTTCGAAAACGGTCTCAAATTGCTTTTACAGGCTATTAAATACATGAGCGAAACGCGCTAGAAACGAGCTAGTGAGTGTCGACGGAGAGTCCCAGCACTGTTCGATTTGACAAACTCGTAGACCTGGACCTTCCAACATCTTTACTACTTATAAACTTGCGTTATTGCACGACCCTTTAGTTTATGGTGATGTGGCGTGACCCCTGCCGCTTCGCCTTGGGCACGGCAATGCTAAGAATGCCGTCCTTGAAGCTCGCGGCGACGGCGTCCTCGTCGATGCTGCCGGGGAAGCTGAAGGTGCGGGAGAATTCTCCCACGCTGCGCTCCGAGAGCCAGTACTTGGCGGAGTCGGCGGGCTCTTGCGCGGCCGCCTCGGCCTGGTTGGCGACCTCGGCAGAAGAGCTCTTGGCAGCTTCGCCCTCGTCCTCGACAGTGGCATGGTGCGACGCGCTCGTCTGCTCGTCGCCGCCTTCGGCGATGGCCTTGGTCGCAGGGGCATCTTTGAGCAGGCCAGCAGGCGGGGTCCCTGACGTGTAGGATCGCTCAACACGGCCTCGCACGACCATGGTCTGCGGCTCGGTGAACTCGATCTGGACCTGCTCCTTGCTCACTCCGGGGAGCTCGCCGTGGAGCTCATACCGATCACTGGTCTCGCGAACGTCGAACTTGGGCTGCCAGATCGGCAGCGCCGAGCGGCGATGAGCGCCATTTCCGCTGAGCGGACGAGAGTAGGCGTCAAACTCATCGAGGAGGCGGAAGAGCGGCGCGAACGACGCGTCGGGGTTGTAGAAGTTGCGTGGGAAGAAAGCCATCGTGCGGAGTTGGGTAGGTTTGTTTGGCTGAAAGGTAATTCGCTTCAGGTTACGTGACAGTTGTCGACGCAGTGTCAATCTGCAAGTTTGCATCGAGAGCTTGAAGTGTTGTGGCTTGCTCGTTGATGTGTTCCAGATTCGTGTTGACTTGAGGCCGTGTAGACATTGTTAGACCGAAAAGCGCATTCCGAGACGCGTCTTATGGAGTAGTGTCTGTTAGGACACAGGTTAACTGCGAAAGTGCAAAATATGTTGTGTTCCGAATTGAAGTTCTGAGCTGTTGGTGGTGTTGTTACTGGTGTTGTGTAGAGTCGTTCAGATGTGGTTTTGAGAAGTGAAATTTGACAATGCTTGTTCGCTGTGTTTTCCAATCCATCTCGGACGTCGCGAGGTGTCAACCTTCAAACCGTAAACTGTAGTCGGGCAGGAGGCAGAGTGATGAGGTCTGCCCTCCATCATGGGCGGACCGGCAAAGGGGCACGACTTCCTTTACTGTACTGTGACTGTGATGTTTTGATGTTTCTTGAGGCTCGGTGGTCGGTTTCGGCGCGTCGGCGCGTCGTTGGAAGAAGGATGGTCGCGTCGCTGAGCTCCTACTAGCACTCAGAGACAGCGTGGCTGTCCCTTCGCGAGTTCCCAGTCGAAAAACGCGTCGTCTCTCCGTCGGAGGCAGCTTTGCAATGGAATATGAAGCTCTCCAAAAGTTCTTCCATTGCGCTGTTAAGGTGGCGATGGGCTCCGACGGCAAGATGTGTGGTGGAATCGCCCATAAGCGCTCCCCCCATCGATCGATATATATCGATCATGACCTTTCGTCGATCGATATCGATCGATCCCAAGCTGGATCGAAATCGATCGATATCGATCGACGATCACGTCGCGTCCGGTCATCATTAGCTCAGTATACACTGTTCGTGTTCGCTCGCTGAAGAGCATGTCTCCAATTGTCCTCTTCAAGGACTCCCAAGGGAAGGGATGGCTGGTATATGCCAACCTTGCTCCATGAACGAAGGCACTGGGCCATCGCGACAATGTGCCGTGTCTTACGACACAGTTGTCTGCAATGCTATCGCCAGCATGTCCCGTCTGGTGTACGGGGCATCCGGGATCGTGGCCAGGAGCGCACAACTATGGCCCAGGCAACGCCGGTTGTTCAAGGTGACAGGAGCCCACCAACTATTGGCCTCGCCGGCATGAGTCACCAGCATGCATACACGAACTGCGACACTGACAGGGAGTTCACCAACTATTGGGATCGTAGGCATGAATCGCCAGTATGCATATACGAACTCCCGAATTGACAGGAATTGAGTCAGGCAGTTCAAGATATGACAGACTACATTACGAGGATTGCGTGCCAAAAAAATGTATAAGAAGGAGTCGTGCCCGTCAGGATCGACTTGTGCCACAAAGCATTCTATTCACAATTAATCAAGTACACTAACTTACCTCAAGCTATCATTATGAAGGTTCTCACTTCGCTTGTCACTGTCTTGGGAGGATTCGCCATAGCACAAGCCGCAGTCCTGAAACTTGCCCCACGACAATGCTTCATCGATGAGAAAGGCGAGCGACACTGTAACGATACCCCGGTATGTACACATACTACACAACGTCGGCGCATCCGAAGATGCTACGGCGGGCTAATTGGTTTGGATTCTGCTTAGGTCTGCCGTACAACCGATGACGGGCACGAGGAGTGCGTCTTACGTTAACCCAGTTTGGGGGTTGGCTCTCGTTGCTGTGTTGAAAAGCATCATGGACTTGCTCTGAGGGCTACCAAGAACACTGGTGGATCAGCTTCAGCCAAGTAAGCGTCTGCCTGTGATGTTTCGGAAATCTGCAGCCAGGCCAGGCTACAGACTCACCAATACAAGTAATACCAACTATATTCGATCGTTAGATAGAAATCAGCTACAGTTACTTACGGCAATGATTATGCGCGCTGAATACGGACGCCGCGTTACGGACGCTGGGGGCTGACCGTCCAAATGTGACCGGGGCGTGGCCGATGTCCGCGACATTCGGGGTCCTGACAACGTGATACTGGAACGTGCCCGTGGCCAGTGTTGCTAATATTATGACAACAAAACAATATAACATTGCAATACATACGATATAATATGGACACCCTTGATATTGTGCCAATACAATATGGAGGTTTGTCATGTCATGTCAATATGATATGGACGATCCCATATTGAGACAATACAATATCGGCACGTCCATATTGCCAATATATTGATTATATTGCTTGGTCGATTTTTGGTGGAATTTTGGCAGAGTTGTTGACAATTTGTCCGACTGATATGCGACCATCCGGACCAAAACCGCGTTGACAACAGCACTGGACCGAGCCTATAGGGTGACTTGTCACAACCATGCAGCCAGTGTAACGGCTGAGCATGAGCATGCCTCAGCTTGCACCCTCGACTAACCAATCACGCCCGTCATGTCGGAACCACAGGGACTCTGGATTTCTTCGAGCTTCATTTCCCCGTAAGTTATTCTTCTTTTCCTGCCTTTCCTCTTTAACCTCAGGATACTCGTTGCAGTCGCCCAGCTGTCGATATACTCAGCCCTCCCAACCTCTTTCTCTGCAACAGCACCCCAACCCCAGTGGGTAGGTAACACTACGCCGACTGTCGGAGCTGGAAAGCGATGACGGTCCAAAAGTTGCGGCAATCTGTGCACATGTCGCGGAAGATGAAGCTTTAAAAGGATGCCACATGTCGCGGACAGACACGCGCACGACGGTCGTGGTATGGGCCCGCAATTGCGTCGGACGGGTCATTCACTGGCAGATATGCGGCCCTTAGGCGTCAGTGGTACAGAGACTTCGTACAAGCAAGGCGCAGCAAGCCACGTCAAGCCAAGATTTGAGGCAGTGCTCTCCTCTCACAACCTGAATACGGTCGCCAAGGAATACAGTACAGCCCACACGTTAATTTCGTCAGTTGGGCATAGGTCGCTGTATGCAACCCACTTGACCAATACAGTACCTTCCATTCTTGTCGTACCTTCTTGTGTCCGCAGATCTATTCCACCTCACACAACTCGCCGTCGTCCGTGAGGATCGCCGGCGGACGATAGTCGTCCGACGTTTGCGACGGCAACGGGTCATCAGCTGCGAGCCGTAGGAGCGATACGTGAAAGACGTTGTGAACCCCAGGCGGTGTGTCGAGCCGACAAGCATGCGATCCCACCGTCTCCAGAACCGTGTACTTGCCCGCGAGCCAGTCGAGCTTCTTGGATGGCCGGTTCGACCGTATGTTGCGGAGACGTAGCCATACCTTGTCTCCAGGGTTGTACTGATCCGACGGTTGCCTCTGCGCGTTCGCATTATCCTCTTGGCATTCTTGCGCCGAAGCCATCGCAGCTTGCGCCCACTCCGTTGCCTCCTGGAATCGTCTCACGATGCCTTCTGCCTTTGCCACAGGCGACTTTCCGTCCGGTCGCAGTGCCTCCTTGACCTGCACCGGCTCGAGGTGGTAGCCGTGTGTGAAGAAGAATGGGCTCAGCCCTGTCGATGTCGCCGTCCGATTGTTGAGGGCCATGGCGGCTGCTGGCAACAGCTCGTCCCAATCATCCTGCGCATACGTTGTGAAGATCCGTATGTACCTCTCCACCTCCTGGTTGGCCCTCTCCGTCGCACCATCCGTGTCGGGGTGCCACGCCGTTGACAACCTCTGTTTGATGCGCAGCAGCTCGCACAGCCTCTTCCACATCCTGCTGGGGAACTGCGCCCCCCGGTCCGTCACGATGGCCGCGGGGATTCCGTGGTGCTGCAGCACGTTCCGCAGCACGCTCTCGCCGCTGTCTCTGCCGTGATATCCTTCAGCGACGCTAAGACGACGCTCTTGGAAAGCCGGTCCGTGAGCACCATCATGTTTGTGGACCCATTCGATTGTGTCGGCGGTAGGTCCGTCACGAAGTTGACAGTTCCGACCAGATGCGCTCTGGGACCGGCAGCGGCTTGAGGAGGCCGCGCCGCTTCTCCCTCCAGACGTTGCTGTGGCCGCACACATCGCAGTTTCGCACAAACTGGCGTGCATCTGTGTCGAGCCCTGGCCAGTAGAACCGCCTTGCCAGCAGGGACTTGAGCATATCACGTCCCGGATGTCCAGCGAGTGCCGAGTCGTGTGTTTCCTGCATGAGCCTCGTGCGCAATGGCTCGTAGTTCGGCACCCAGATGCGTTCCCGCCCCCAGAGTCGCTGCCCGGCATCGATCGAGCACTCTGACAGCATCACGGGCAGGCCCCATTGTGACGGCAGCCGTCTCTCGCCTTCCTGCACTGCCTTCCGGATGAGCCAATACCGTTGTGCTGCTTCAGCCCGTCCTTCCATAGTTCCTGTAGTTTTGGCTCCGTGAACGGGTTCTCGACCGACTCGTCCTGCTCCGCCGTGGCATCTCCCGGTTGGTCCGCGTCTCCTTTGGAGATATAGCCACTCTTGACCCTAGTCACTAGGCCGCCTCCCTTGGCCGGCTCAAGTAGTTGTATGCGTAGCCCTCGCAGACGCTCATCTTCGGCGCTGTGCGGCATGTCCTGCTCTCGTCGCGACAACGCATCCGGCACCGCCGCATCCTTGCCCGGCCGGTGCACGATTGTGAAGTTGTACCGCGACAAAGTTTCCGCCCACCGCGCCTGTCGTTCGCTTAACGGTTGCTTCTTGGTGAAGTACCGCAGGTTGAGGTGGTCCGTCAGGACCGTGAAGGACTCCACGCTCCTCAGCTCGGCGTCCCAGTGCTCCAAACAGCGTATGATCGCTAGCAGTTCCTTGTCGTGAATCCGGTAGTTGCACTCGGCCGGTGCGCATTTCTTCGAGAAAAAGGCCACCGGTCGCATAAGGCCATCGTCGCCTCGTTGCGCGAGGGCCCCTCCGGTAACATAACCCGACGAATCCGTCTCGACGACTGTCTCCCTGTCTGGGTCCCATTGTGCGAGAATCGGTGCGCTAATGAGACGCAGTTTCAGCTCCTCGAATGCAGCTTGGCACTCATTCGACCACGCGAATGCGGCATCCTTCTTCGTGAGCGCCGTCAGTGGCGACGCTATATTGGAGAATTTGGGGATGAATTGCCGGTGGTAATTCGCGAATCCCAGAAAGCTCCGGACTGCTCTTGCCGACCGTGGTGCCTCCCATTCCTGAATGGCTCGTACCTTCTCCGGGTCCACCCGGATGCCTTTCCCGGCTTCAACGATGAAACCCAAGTACTTGACGCTAGTCGCTTCGAACTCGCACTTGTCTATGTCAATCTGCAGGCCGGCGTCACGCAGCCGCGCCAGCACCTGCTTGACCTTTTTCCGATGATCCGCCAACGACCCGCTCGAATAGATGAGGATGTCGTCGATGTACGCCGAACAGAACTCGTCGAGAAGCTCCCGCAGCGTGTGATTGATGTAGCGCTGAAAGGTCGCGGGCGCCCCCGTCAACCCGAATGGTGTGACCAGCCACTCATAGAGCCCGTATCGTGTGCGGAAGGCTGTCTTCCACTCGTCTCCCTCCTCAATGCGCACTTTGTGGAATGCCGCAATGACGTCCAGCTTCGTGAGCCACTGTGCTTTTGACAGTGACCGCAGCGTCTCTTCAATCAGCGGCAACGGGTAGCGGTCCTTCTTGGTGATGGCGTTCAGCCCGCGGTAGTCCACTCAGAAGCGCAGTCCGCCGCCCGGCTTGCGGACGAAGAGCACAGGTGCAGATGCCGGAGAACTGCTCGCACGGATGAACCCCTTGTCCAGCAACTCGTGAGCGTCCTGTGTCGCACATAGAGCAAACTTCATATTGCATAACATCTGCACTGAGAATATTTGCCCGCGGAAGCCGATGCTATAATCCGTGTGTTAAGGTCGAGCGCCTGCACGCGTTGTGCTTTGACTTCGGTTGAGGTCAAAGCTCAAACACTGGTTGCATATATTTGCACACCAGCTTCAATTACAGGGACTTTGCACCACAAAGCAAATATTTCCTTTGTGTATAAAGAGCAGCGCACTGTCGTGCGCTTGCAAATAGCTCTTCAAAATAATTCTCATCAATTAACACGATGCCAACTGTGATCCTGTGGAGCCAATTGCCTGACATCCTGCGTAGGACAATCAATTCTTCTCGAGACATGCCGTACAGTGGGCCCCACGGTGGCTCTTCCTCCTTGCCGCTCCCGTCCTTCTCTAACAGAATCTGGTGGTCCGAGCCAGGACGGTGGGGCGGCAGCCGATCTGCTTGGGCCCGGTCGAACACCGACAAGTGTTCGTGATAGTGTGTAGGCAGTCTGTCTCTAGCGTCCGACCTCTTCTTTGGCGCCAATGCCTTCTCGATGTCCGCTAAACTTGCGGAGAAGACGCGCAGTCTGCGCGGATCCTGCTTCTCTTGTCTCTCCTGCGTCTCCTTCCTCGCTCGCCGGACAAGTCCCGCAAACGTCGACGCTGACTGTCCGTACAGTTCGTACCGCTCGCGGCGATTGGGGTCTCTCTCCTTGACCCAATGGTCTTGCGAGCCGATGTGTAATAAGCCCCTTGAAGGGTAAATCGTCACGTCTTCTAGGTTCATCCAGGTCCGTCCCAGGATGACGTCCTCATCTTGCCCAGGGATGATGTAGAAGAAAGCCCTCTTCTTGCGGTACCCGTCGATGTCGATGTCGATGTCGGCATAGGTCACGCCTCGGATGGCGCCAGGCAGCGACGTGATGACTTCGTCTAGGGTTCGCGGCTTGATTGGTATACGTGGCAGGCGCAGCTTGCGGGCGAAAGCTTCGTTGATCGTTCCGTAGCACAGACAGCCGCTGTCAACAAAGACGGTCGAATAATGTTCTCGATTGATTCCTATGTTGACGTACATCGGGGGGCTGTCCATCTGATCCTCGAACTCCTTCCACTCCTTCAGAGCCTGCTGGTGCTCCTGGCGGCGGTTTTCGCCAGGAGCTACTCGTTTCCCGACTCGTCGTCCGAGGCCGTATCACGCTCACTGCCTGCCTCGTCATCCTTTCCTTGTTTGTCCCTCTTCCGGGGCTCCATCCTCGCAGTCTTTGTTCTCTGCTGTGGGCGCTCCGACTTTCCTGCCGACCGCTCCCGCGGTCCCTTCGTGCAATAGGATGCAATGTGTCCCACCTCGTCGCAACGGTAACATCTCCGTTCATCCTTCGGCCGGCTGCTTCCGTGTCCGGCACTTCCACCCAGGTTGCCTCGGCTACCATGCCTGCCCACCTTGGTAGATTCCCAATCCATTTCATCATTGGCTGACAGTAGGCTCGTCGAGGGTCCTGTGCGCGATGCTTCTTCCTGAGGGTTCGATTTCCTCGGCGCCCGCGTGGGGGTTGGCGCATTCCTCGTGGAGAGTCGGAGACTCTCTAGGCTGGCACTCAGTCCTTGCACGGCATTAGCATAGCCCAAGTAGTCCTTTGGCACACTTAGCTGGTGTGCAAGTGACGTGCGGAGCTCGGGGTTGATTGATCGTCGCAGCGCGTTGATCTTAACCTCGTCGCTCCAAGTTACACTGCCGCTGTCGGCCAACTCCCTCTCGAATTTAGGCAAGAAGGATGCGAAGCTCTCTTTGTCCTTCTGCCGGATCGTCTCGAGTCGGGCAAGAGCCCTCTCAGCAAGATTGGGGTCGCCGTAGGTTCTGTCCAAATAGCCCAGGAACTCTGTGGGATCACGCTGGCCCATGGATCCTCCACGAGTGTAGAACGCCGCTGCCATTGCTTGCGGCTGGTGTCCAATCTCGCGTAAATGTAGGCGAACTGCTCCTGCTTGTTCCCGATTGCCGGACCGTCAACCAAAAGCTTCCCTCCATCTCAAGTTGCCAGGCGCGAAACTTCCTTCTGTACCCGTCGAACCGTAAGGGATCCGGGAGGGTCGGCTTCTTCTTGGCTGGCGCAAAATGAGGCGAGTTGCCTCGCTGGGGTTCTGGTCTGACCGGTTCAGCCGGAGCCGGCGGTGGAGGTTGCGGTGTTGCCGCTGGTGTCGCGATTGCCGATTGCATGTTTCGGATCTGTTTCCTCAACTCCTCACGATCTGCCTCGCGTTCTGCACGAAGGGCCTGCTGGCTCGCTTGCATGTTGTGCAGCTGCTCTGACATCTGGCTCATCATCTGCATGAGCATCTGAGTGGTCCGCCCTGGCGAGCCGTCGTCCTGGTTATTGGCTTCCATCGTGGAAGCTCCTCGTCTCGATCGTCCGTATCGATCCGTCTCGGGTGGGCCGTCCGTTATCCCTTCTTGGGATCTTCCGCTACTCGCTATTCGAATGAGGATCTAGCGGGAATCCAATACCGTACTGCTTCCAAGCAGCGGTCTTCTGCTACTCGTAATCCGTACGAGGTCCTGGCAGCCGGTGTGGAATGAAAAGTTTGTACCGGGCAACTGTACCACATGGGCCAATTCATGCTTCTCCTTTATGGAGCCTATCTGTCTGCGCACTTTCGGTGCGCAAGGGCGCACGGGATATGGCCGATTGCTCACAGCCTTCCACACCACCGCAGAGCCGGCCATATTCACAAACTCCCTGTCCTGTCCTCGGCTGGGGATGGAACATTGTCCGTAATTACAGCAAGTGCGGGCTGTCACGGCTCCAAAAGTTGCACAATTTGTCTGTGGCCTTCCTTTGTGGCGACTTGGAGAGTGCTGCCGTGCCGCCAGGTCGTTGACGTCTTGACCTGAGCCGATGGGTTACATTCGTATTGCCCACGCCCAACTTTTGCGATGCGGTCTTTCTCGGTCCATCAGCTGCCTACGGACTGCCGCACTGTACCTATACCTCGCCCGTCGTGGTAGGAAAAAGAGGCATCGAAGTTTGCGAATTGATGCTACTAGCTCTGGCGGAGGGTGGCCGCGCCTTCGTCCTCGATACACCACCGATCTCGATTGCGAAAACAGCCGCACGCATCATGGCTGCAACCTATTGGCACGCGGCCGTGCAAACGGGCAGCACACGGCCGACTGCGAGCATTTATGTGTCATTGTCTGTTCTGCAGGGTACTGATGCAGCAAGCTGTTCTGGACGTGTGCTCAAGCAGCGCGACCAGTACAAAGCTCCGATCTCGTATCCTTGGTCAGGAGGAGACTCGCAAGTCCTGGGCGGCGTCGCTGTCGCGCGAGGGGCTTGAGATTACGTGAGCTTGAATGAGCGTTGCGTGGGCGTGGCGCGGAAGGGGGAGCGTTGCGTGGAAGGGAAAGCGTTGCGCGGAAGGGGGAGCGTTGCGCGGAAGGGAAAGCGTTGTGTGGAAGGGAAAACGTTGCGCGGAAGGGAAAGCGTTGCGTGGAAGGGAAAACGTTGCGTTGCCTGGGTCCAAGCCACTTCGTGCGCCTTGGGCTATGGCCCGTGAGCTTCGGCGGTTGATAAGCGCCTGTTTAGTGCGCCGTATGCCACCACCCCGCCAGCACGCGTGTCGAGGACCCATCAGAGGCAGCACATTATCTGCCTGACATGGCTGGTGCTTCGCGTGCAGGCATGTCCTGGACCTGGCCGAACTCGTGCATGTGAGGTCAGCTCCGTCATTGGCGCATGTTGCGGAGTGGAAGCATCCAGTCCCGGGAGAGCCTGGACCACATGCAGCAGCGCCCGTCTGGACACAAACCCAAAGCACGACAGGACCATGCGGGCCTGTTACACACAACTTCAACACAATCCTATCAACAGAATCTTAGCAAGCGTATTATCGCACGAACAGCACTGATATGCCGCCGCGGATCTATCATGGCGGCGTGACCTGCATGACTGCGTCAGGGCTCGGCGATGCCTTGCCGCCTTTGTGACATTGGAAATCCAGGTCGTATTCGCGCTTGGGAAAGGCCATCGTAGGCATGGCGCGTTCCCTTGGACGATCTTGCATTAAGCAGCGCTGGGTCCGGTTCATTCTCCGCTGACACCTGGAGTGCTGTGCCTGGATGTGGAAGTCCCCTGGAACCAAGCCCGAGCCAATGGATCTGTTTCATCAGGACTGGATCATATATGACGCTTCCCTAGGCGACTGCAACTTATCCGCTCAGTACAACTAACAAAGACAGGCACTAGCCCGGTGATTTGGGTGGCGCTCTTTGGTGTTGGCTCAGCCCTGATTCAGCCAGGCAGCGGGGCCAAGGTCGTATGGATCGACAAGCCATCACCGCGAGTTCAGTGGTATGTCGGGCCGTGAATTGTGGTACAAGTATACTGGAAATAGTTTACCGTTTATTCACTAGGCAAGTGGCCTGCCTTTCGGACTGTCGCGGTGCACGGTTGCGGTTCTTTTGGCTTATGCCGTTGGGCCCGATTTCAACTGGTGACATCAATCCACATGGATGGGAAGGAGATATTGCATACATCTGGTGGCTTAACATCGCTGCGACGCATGGGCAAATCGAACATCATCCTTATAGCCAGGGAGCGATCTAGGTCTGTATTACGTACAAGCCTCGATTGACTGGCTGGACTGGATCTGTTGCCGATGAAGCCCTTGTGCGTCTCCTTCTCAGTGTATGCAGCATCACAAGTACAAGATGAATCGGCAATTTTTTTCACCGCTCATTGACCCAAACTTACGCAACATAATTTTCTGTATCACGCTACTGAGCGACTATGTTTCTACGCACTCATACTGGGGCTTGTAGGGAGTCCCATCTCTCAAGCAATCCAGCAATCAAGCAATATTGAGATAGACGCTGATGCAATATCAACGATAACATGTCGGCCGTGCTCACATGTATGCGGCGATTTATGATAGGAGCTTGGAGAAAATTAGCGAGTACTGTGCGACTTATCATAAAGAAGTGGGTATCACGGGCCTACTGGATAGAGAACCCTACGACCGTTGGAGTAGCGCGTGATAGATATGAGTAACCGGCACATGACAGGGAACGGTACAGTAAAGCAAAACTGGAACTGTTGTGGTAATTGAGGCCTGCGAACTGCAGGAGGATATCACAGCTCCCAGGGCCATGTCCTTTGTCGCTCTTGCAAACGTCAGAGCATTACTTACCCCGCACTGCATCCTAGTATATGCAAGACTGTCCCGCGCCAATGGATACGACCAAGGCGTGGAAGCCAGCGAGCCCATTTCCGGTTCGGTAGTCGTCAATCAGCTTCGACGCCTATGCGCCTGGAGCGCCACCAGTCGACCTTAATAAATACCTTGGAACATTGCTGCAACTCTAGTCTTGGGCGAACCGGCCTTGTCGAGGAGGAGGGTAGGTAAACGGGACGTTGGCGAGCTTGCTTTTTCGGTTTTTTTCAGTCGGCATTCAGGGTGCCTGACAGCCCGCTGAGATAATCAGCCCCAACAGACAAAATTATGCGACGCGTCTTCCCGGCTTCCACGCGAATTGTTCCGCTTTGTTGATCATTGGTGACTTTTGGCAGGCAACCATCACCCAACTGCCGAGATGCCGCTCATCATGAACGCCGAGGTTGACAAGCTCAACGGCCTTGCGCCGCGGGCCTGCGAGCTCTGCCATCGCAAGGACGGCCTGATGCGCTGCGGCGCCTGCCAGGCGGTCTACTACTGTGGCCGCGAGTGCCAGGCCGCCGACCGTGAGGACCACAAAATTCCGTGCAAAGTCATCAAGAAGGCCCGTCTACACTACGAACGTGAATACGAAAAGCTGCGAGATTTGCCTGGCGACTTTCTCACGCCTGAGAAGGTGTTTGAAACCCAGGTCGGCCACTTCTGGGGTATCCTCGAGACAAGACCGTACATGCGTGCGCGGTACGGGCTCGTCGACGCGCTGCTGCTCAGCTACGGCACCGCGGGCGGCCCCGTCGATGTGGTCCAGACTGCGCTCGACCATCTTCTTGACATGCTGCGCCTGAGTCGCTCCGACAACATGGGCGTGCGCCAGCTGGTCCCCAGTCTGTACGTCCGCCTCGGCCGCGACCAGGACGCATACGATTTCATCAAGTGGAATACCGCGACAAGTAAGGATTCGAGCTATGACTATGGCGACACTAGTCTTCCGTACCTCGACATCAAGAATGCCGACGTGTTCGAGAGCCCGGATGAGGCGTGATTGAACGAGCGCTGGATGGATCTCAGTCACGTGGTGGCCGTTGCACTCATCAAGGTGCGGATCCTGCTCGACCTGCAGGCCATGCAAAACGGACCAGAGGTTCACCATGGGTGCGACGCGTCTGGGCTATGTGATAGGCACTGGGCTATCCAATTGACCTTCCGGAGTGTGCTGCGCCCCCTTACATGGCAGCTGGTTCAGGTTGTCGAGGTCGCCCTCCGCCACTGTCCACAAGGCTTTACTCGGTGAGAGTGCGCAGGCTTGGGCAACGGAGTGTTGCTGCATTAGTCAGAAGACACCATGGGAGTGCTTGCTGGGGGCGGCCGCTTGTTGCCGCTGCGACCACTTCCAAAACGAGGAGGAGGTTGGTTGAATGGATAGTTTGAGTCACAGCGACTGTTGTCCACTTCTCGCCGTTGGCTCTCGAACATCCCCAGCCACGGTGTTACGTCGATTCCCTGGAAGTCGGCCAGAACCTGATGGACAGGAGTTCAACATATGTATGACAACTGACTGGCAAGGACTTCAGTCCATCCCGCGGGTTGGCGGCATCCCGCATGAACTGGCGGCATCCTGAGTGGATTGCAGGTTGGCGGCATCCCGAATAGATGGGCGGCATCCCGAATGGATTGGCGGCATCCCGCATGAATTGGCGGCATCCCGCAGCAGAACGCAGCCAGAACTGGACGAGGCAGTATGGTTGGGAGTGTCTATAACTCGACAAGTAAACACCCAAAATGTCTGTCATTTTCCCCCACACGCCCCCAAGTCCGTCAGCATGGCCAGGGCATGTCGGGAAGGCAGTTTCTGGAAAGGGTCGTAGATGGGCGCGGTTGTGGCGGCTTGTAACGGCGCCAATTGGACTTGTGGCCGCGGCCAGTACGATCCTGCCACTGCTGCGGGGATGGGTCTCTGTGCACGTAGATGCGCAAATGCCTCTCTCGGATATTCTTTGGCTGCCTCCTTGGCTCGCCGTTCCAAATCCGGGCAGGCGTGCGTGGTCCGCCGTTGGGACCTAGCCTGGTTTCGCCAGAACGCATACGACTGGCGTAGTTGTGTCAGATCCCTCGTCCACCAGCGCTTAGCGTACGGTGTAGGTTCGGCTCGAGGCGTAAAATGATCGATCGCCTCTAACACCACCCGCATGAACTGGTCGGTCTGTGCTTGCACATCTACCGTCCACGAGAGCTCCCTGAGGCCGTCTTCCACTCTTGCTCTGATGGAATTCCAAGGAGCGTTCTTGAACATCAATCTTGGCGTCGTGATTCGCTCGGGCAGCGTTACATCGAAAGTCGTATGGATCGCCCGATGGTCTGACCCGTGATCCGTGGAGTGCGGGACGCACGTTATCATCTCGTCCGCCAGCTCCGAGGTAACCAATATCAGGTCGATGGTGCTTTCCTGGTCCTGACCCTGCCACGTCCTCGTACCCCTCGGAAGCAGGCTACGAAGGCCGTGCTCATTCATCAGGTCTATGATGGGTTCAGCCTCACCTTGTCTCCTAGCATCGACGTGGCCGTTGGCTGATGCCGAGTTCACCGGTGTCCATCCACTATTGCTCGCAAACGTGATGTCGGCGCCTTCCTCGAGAAGTAGCTTGACCACCTCGACGTGACCGTTGGCTGACGCCGAGTAAAGCGGTGTCCATCCTTTCTTGGTCGCGACAGTGATATCGGCCCCATTTTCGAGAAGCAGCTTTACCACCTCGACATGGCCGTTTATTGATGCCAGGTTGACCGGCGTCAATCCACTCTCGGTCGTAACCGTGAAGTTGGCTCCTTTGTTCAGAAGTACGTCAACAACGGCTAGGCACCCATTGGCGCAGGCCATGCCAAGAGCCGACCGTCCCAGACTGCTGGTCTCATTCACGTTCTGTTCCGTGATGAGGGTAATCGCCACATCCGTCAAGTGGAGCTTTACCGCATAGTACAAGGGGCCAGGTGGGGTGGTCTCAGTCGATTTGTCCTGTCGTTCTGCGTCTTCTGACTCGATCAACGTTCTCCACGAATCCCAGGCAGGGTTATCCCTGCTCAGAAATCTCACTGAGAGCCTGACAATTTCTGCGTCGTTACGCAGGCCGAAGTTGACATGTCGATACCAGGCTGTTGCCGCATAGCTTCGAAACGACCGGCCCAGAGGAGGTGGAGAATCCCGGGAAACGTTCTCCCAAACTTGGTGCAATCCGACATATTGAAGGCAAGCCTTGGCAAGTAGGGTATTCTGGATCTGCTCGTAAGAAGTCCGTAGGCCATCGTTTTGCTTAATCCAGTCTGGACTAGGAAGCTGACGAAGAAGGTAGTCTCGAACGGAAAAATGCGCTAAATGTACCGTTCGTCGGCTCGGTGAAGGATCCATAGCATCATTCCTAATCTCCAAAAGTGGGCCGCACAGACCAATAATCTCGCTGTCGATGTAGTCGTCATCTATATCGTCAGGAAGATCTTCCAATGCCAGGTGTTCGGTTTCGACAATGTGAGTGGCTTCGGTAATCTCGCACACAGTCAGCGGTCGTAGTGCGAGCAGGGATGGACATCTTACGAACGGGAATCGAATCGATAGATTCGTTCGATGCCAAGTCTTACGAATATCGAATCGAATTTCTTGGCGTTCGATTCGATGTCAAACCGAACGTGGGGTGCGCCGTTCGACGTTCGACAACATCGAATCTTTTTTTTTTTTTCATAGTCTGTCCCAGCCGCCATTATGAGCAGCTATGCAGCGTTCAGCTATAAGTACAGGTGTTGCGGCTCCTTGCATCCAGAGATCGAGTCGCTCCGCAGAGCTGCTTCTTCCTTCCGCTCCGAGCACTTACACCCTACTACTAGCTATAATGACTGTTCTGTATCTCTGACTTGTCAGGCCTTTCCTGGCCCTCCTCTGCTTCTGTTTACCAATAATCACTCGTCTGCGGTAATGTTGAGCACTGTCGGTGGTACTGCCCAGAGGGCTCCCATCCTGCGATGTTCTTGGCTGCTTGTTCTGTATGTTTGCACAGTGCTACATAGAGTGCCGATGTGGCCGTATGTGTGGCAGTGGAGTGTTTGGAGTTTTGCTCGTTGATGTGTTCCAGGTTCGTGTTGACTTGAGGCCATGTAGACGTTATGCCCAAAAGACGCGTCGGGACGCGTCGGGACGCGTCTCTTGGGGTAACCGTCTGCTAGGACCCAGGTAAACTGTGAGAGTGTAAAGTATGTTGTGTTCCGAATTGAAGTTCTGAGCTGTTGGTGGTGTTGGTGTTGTGATGATGTCCATCTGTTGACAATGAATCGCCCAACCTCATCTGTCCCGCCCCCCGCGCGTCCTCGTCAATCTCGTAAACCGTAAACAGTTGTCGGGCAGGACAAATGGAGTACCCAATTCCATTTTCCATCGCGTGGCGCACATGAGAGGGGGCATCACTTCCTCTACCGTACTGGTACTGTATGTTGGTGTTTCGTGAGGTTCGAGGTTGATTTCGACGCGTCAGTACGCGTTCGACCGAATGTGGTTGCGTTCTTGGGGATGTGTTCTTTGTGGGTGGTCGTGGCCGTGATTGCTTTGGTCATTTCCGCCCGTCTGCTTCGCGTCGCGTCGCGTATTCTTCGATCTCCGACGCCGTAAACGATTGTCGGGCAGGACAAATGGAGTACCCAGTTCCATTCTCCATCGTGGGGCGTACGTGAAAGGGGCGGCAACTCCCTCTACCGTACTGGTTCTGTATGGTGGTGTTTCGTGAGGTTCGGAGGCTCGATTTTCGGCGCGCCGACGCGTTGTTGACAGGCGGACAATCGCGTTGCTGAACTCTTCTTGGCACCGAGAGACAGCCGAACTGTTTCTCTGAGAGTTCCCAGCGGAAAGCTCGCCGCAGCACTCGCCTGAGGGGCGACTGCTGGTGTCTCTGGCCCATAGCTTTCCGCCGGAATCAAGAAGGTTTCCCCTATCGTCGAAACGCCTCGGTGGCACGGGCCGGGGTTGGAAGTTTGCCGAGTTTATTATGTCGTCATTGTGGCTGGTGTTGACACGTCCGTTACTGGGGCGCAGCCGCTGCAGTGTATTCCGTTCGTCCGTTGGACTTGAACGTCAGTGATTGTCCCTAACATTTACTTCACCATTCCACTCTTTGGCCGTCTCAGAACAGGAATTTTCTCTAAGTTATAGACACCCGCGATGTCTCAACCGTATAGCCAGACGCAAGGGTGGGCATCTACCCTAACCCACGTGCTTACTTTCGGTACGAAGGATTCGCTAACATCATGCGCCATTAGCTACGTTCCTCCGCCCCTGCCAAGCCAGGGTTATCCGCCGCCGACCGTTGTAAGTTGTGCGGTGTGTCATCATGATAGGTGCTAATCTGTGAAAACTAGAGACTTGTGATCTAGCCGGATAAGTCCCTGCACCTAGAAAGGGACACCCCCTCATTTGGGACAGCGCTTCCCCAACCAATCCATCAACTTCCACTCTCGATTGCTCCGTGAATCGCAATCTCAATTTGACTGTGATTTGGTATGTGCGTTCTCCAAATGATGGCGCCCCAGTACACTGAGTATGATATTAGCCAGGCGCTTGAGGCGGTGGCCAAGGGCAAATCCGTCCGGAAGGCCTCGGCGGCGTGGGGCGTACTAAGGATTCCACTCTTCAACCGCCTGCATGGCCACGAATGCAGAAAAGATGCATTTTTTCCTCTTCAGAGGCTCTCTCAGACGCAGGAAAATCAGCTTACTGAATGGGTTCTCCTCCAGGACGCCCTGGGCCTCCCTCCCACGCACTCGCAGATCAAGCAGTTTGCGCAGCGCATGCTGGCCGTCAAAGGCGACCACGTCCCACTCGGAAAACATTGGATGCAAGCATTTTTGAGAAGAAATCCTGCAATTCGGACACAGAAGTGTCACCACAGAGATTCGGCGCGTGTCAATGGCGCGTCTACCGAGGTAATTGGAGAAGACCAGGCCCTATTCTTGCCTTCTTTATTGTCGCAGGCGCAATTGTTGCCGGAGTCGTCGGGTCTTTGGTGATCGGCACCAAGAAGGAAGCAGACAGCGAGGATAAGAACGGTGGCTCCGCCTCAGGCGGCACCAAAACGAATGGCGACCTTGACATCAACAGCCCCGAAATCAAGGAGTTGATGAATAACCCCGACTTACACAAAGTGTTTCCCGGCATGGACTATACGCCGTTCAACACACAGTATCCCGACTGCATCCACAACCCACCGTCGCAAAACAATATAACGCGAGACGTAGCTGTGCTGAGCCAGCTTACCAACAAAATTCGCCTGTACGGCACCGACTGCAATCAAACGCAAATGGTCATCCACGCTGTCAACCAGCTCAAACTAACAAAAGACATCAAGATCTGGCTGGGCGTTTGGCAGGATGGCAACCAGACGACGAACATTCGCCAGCTCGAACAAATGTGGACCATACTCGACGGCTACGGTGACTCGTACTTTGAGGGCATCATTGTTGCTAATGAGGTTCTTTTCCGCAAAGAAATGACGATTCCGACGCTCAGCAAGATCATGGATAGCGTGCGGACGAATCTGACATCGAAGAAGATGAACCTGCCCGTTGCCACCTCAGACCTGGGTGATAACTGGACGGCCAAGCTCGGCAATGAAAGCGACTTCATCATGGCCAACGTGCACCCATTCTTCTCGGGGGTTACTGCCGAGGAGGCCGCGCTGTGGACGTACAGGTTCTGGAAGGTGAAAGACGGGCCTTTCTGGAAGACTGACACAAAGAAAAATATCATTTCGGAAACGGGTTGGCCCAGTGCAGGTGGTAAGAACTGTGGTGGCGCCGTGTCATGCGACAAGGGTGCCGTTGCCGGCATTAAGGAGATGAACAGGTTCATGGACGACTGGGTGTGTCAGGCACTTACTAATGGCACAAGCTACTTTTGGTTCGAAGCATTCGACGAGCCGTGGAAGATTCGCTTCAACGAGAAGGGCAAGGATTGGGAGGACAAGTGGGGCCTACTCGATGTCAACCGCAAGCTCAAGGATGGCGTCAAGATCCCCAGCTGCAGCGGCCAAACGGTTTCAAATTAGGGTATGAAGATCTTCGACTCTGTCGCAGTGAAGGCATCGCAAACAGTCAATCACGTAGACCGTTCACGGCACCACTGCTTTTTCATGCTAGGAATAACTTCACGCATCTCCTTCTGCCTGCCATGTCTCAGATGCGTACGGCCAACAGCATCAACCAGTACAGGTATAAATTGCCGACCACAGTCGCTCATTAGATAGAAGAATCAAGCATTCCTTTGCCCACGGTTTTCCTACCTAAGTGTGACAGACTCACTCTCCGTGGTGCAGCTCAAGGTCCCGCGCTTGCTGATAGAGCTGCTCAAATCCTTCAAAGATGGACGATTGAAGCGGGCTTAAATCTTCCACAACCCGAATTCCGTGCCCCGCCTCCAGGTGTTTGCAGAAGTTAGTGGTGACCGACGTGCTGTAAGGATTCTTCTGGGGGCAATGAAGACAGTAAAGCAGGCGATTTCGGCCCTTGACTTGCATTCGTGGGATTCAGTAGTGTCAGACAACTGGGGCCACTGGGTCCATCTTTGGTATAGTCGATTAATGAGAATTATCTTGAAGAGCTAGCTAAATGCATGGCAATGCGCAGCTCTTTATACACAAAGGAGAAATTGCTTTGTGGTGCAGAGTCCTTGTAAACGCGGCTGTTGGCGATCTATGACACAGCCTATGTTTGAGCTTTGACCGCAGCCAGGGCCCAAATCACCACACATGCAAGTGCTCGGTCTTAACATGCGTGTTATAGCATCGGGCTTCTGTGAGCAACCACGCTGAGCATGTAGGATATACGACGTGGTGCTGGCTCCCAGTGCGACAAGTAGGCTTCACGGCCCTCCAGCCCCTGAACGACGGCGCTGCCGGGGTCCTGCTCAGTGGCGCGATTTGGCCAATTATTGAATGAGCATTGAAATACTATGGATCCATGTCCATACCCTGTCAATGCCATCGTATGAAACCGTAGTCTGTATTTCCATAACCCCTTGGGCATGGAAAACAACCCTGATCGGCAGGGCCAGGTTGCCATCCGAAACAGTGGATCCTCCGCTTTTTTAGGGTGTACAGCGTTTCAACCCTGTCCTTAAAGCTGAAGCTCACGGTCCCGCGGGTCGTCGGGGTACCTGTTTTATCCATCAAAAACAGCAACGGCCCCAGCATACAGCGCAGTGTCAGTTAGTGGGCATCTCCACCCATGTTCTGCTTGCGGTATGGTCTGGAGGGGCGCCTTCGTGACAAGGACAACATTGCATTGGAAGACCGCCAGCCATCTCGGCCGGACCTATGAAATTGTCCAACAGTAGCGATGCGAGACGGTTGTGCCTGGTATTATGTGCCCCAGGGATTGGAACATGCTTTACAACCTCTGTCGCATTGCACGCGTGCATAACTGACTGACGACCGCGCAGAAGGTCCCCAGCGAATTGGGCAACAAAAGACTCTTCATTTCTAACTAAGAGACTAGTAAATGTGGTAATATAAGCCCTGATCAACGTCCGTTTAATAATGGATCAATTCCGTGTTGAGACGGCGAAGGGTCGTGATAGCTCTCGAGCTACCTGATATTGACAACCTCTCCTAGCCTAAATATGGTCGTTCGTCAATTTTGACGCGACAGGAATGAGGCCAATTCGCAAGACATTCATCGCAAGCAAGCGGCAGGAGCAGAAGACGGGGCGTGGGAATAGGTTGACAGGTCAACTGGGTGGCATTCAACTCGGTTTGACGTCCAATTGATCAACACCACTGGAGAGCCCAGTGGATCAGTCAATCCTGTCAATCGATATTCCGTTCCAGGCCGAGGGTGTATCCCGACCCACTTGGGCACCGCTGTCGTGTATATATTCCTCGGACCTTCGTCCTCTTGACTTGAGCAGTGGTTAAGGCCAATACAACCTATAAATCTCGCATTTTGACAGTCACGACTCACGACCGGGTATTGCCCTGTCAGCAGTGGCCTTGGCATCCACGAGCTCGTATGCCGTGTTGGATCAATTGATCTGAGTTTCCATATCTTGCCCTGAGGGCCAATGATCTCGATATTGCAGGCCTCCGTCCGGACCCTTCTAAGATGTCAAGGTGAGCTCAGCCACTAGCCCGTAGGCTCGGGAATGGCAGTAGTCGAGTACGAGGTATTGACAACCCAGTCACGTAGCAGGGCTTGCCCCGGCCGGTGTCATGCCTGCTCGTATTCATGTCGAGTCTCTACTGTCCGCAGGCGACTTGGTATTACGAGCGCTGGATGGTTTGACGTTGAGTTCTATTTATAGGCTTGCCAAACAACACTGCACGGCCACTGCCATCCCACGCCCCACTGCAGTAGTGCGTCAATGGGACAATCAACAGCAGGGATGACGCAAGCGTCGGTTTTGGATCATAGGGATCGGCGCAATACGAGCATTCGAACTAGGCGGTTGCTGATTGCTGAGTGCGAGTCCTGTTTCGTAGATGTGTCCAGGCCACGTAAATGATGGTATCGAGCGTACATTCCTGGTCGCGCGAGCTTAAGCGATACACTTTGTCCCCACACAGTTAATACCCGTATTGCCCAGCAGTAGGCGCGGCAGATGGAACCGCCAAAGAATTCGATGACGTGGGTATCTTGGATGGAGTTGTCAAAGTATCTGGCACCGGCATTTTGGGCCCTTGTGGGCCCCTGTGGCTAGGCAGCGACTAACGACGGTTTCATGGGGAGACTTCGTGACTGTCGTCGTTGAGATGACTGTATGGACCTTTTTCGCGGGACAGGCTGCCGGGAGGAGTGCGTAGATATTGATCGCAAAGACGAGGACGAGTTTGAAACTGACCATCTTGTGATAGAAAAATTGTACTTAAGCGAGCGTACAACAAGAGGTAACAACAGGTCATGGAAGGACGTGAGCACGGCGAGACTGTCTCTGCACCGCCAGGTGCATCCAAAGGGCATTATGGACCTGAGTGGAAACGTGACTACTACTTAGCACGGGAATCATCGAGACTTCGCGTCTTTCAGTATGAAACATCGTTTAACGTAGGACCTGGTCCTCCGCTGTTGGCGTGAACGCCAGTCATGAGCGGCTGCCCAGTGACGAGAAAGATTTCGCCGATGGTGGATCCAGACACCACGGCCACCAGTCGGGTGGATGAAGTATGAGGATGAATGGCCATGCAGGGGATCTGACCGCTGGCGGTCGAAATTCGTATGCAATATCGGTTGGTACTGGTGTCGTCTGCTCACGCGGACTGGGAAAGAATGAGTGGATGATCTACTGATGATGATGATGCCTAGTTACAGACGGAGTGGAAGGCGACGTCCTATATAGACTGAACTGACAAATGTTCCCATGAGTCCGCGAGAGTTGTGCCGCGCCTCCTGCTTGGAACCGTGCCTGGCTTCGAACCGACTGCCTGGCTCCGAACCGACTGCCTGGCTTCGAATCGACGCCTATTTCTGAGACCGGCCGTGACGAGGTGCATGTCATGATTTGATGATTGGTGAGATTTTCGAGCTGCGATGCAATGTCCGGTCCAGTAGCGGGTAATTCCCGACCGCAGATGGGTGTTGAGGAAAGGATTCGCCATCCGCATGGGGCGTAGCCCGAGCACAGCAACAGCATGGCACCCACAATGACCGCCCAGCAACGACTGGGCGTCGGTGAGGTTTCGCCCCACCTCAAGTGCCAAGGGCAGAAGCGACCTCTGGGGCACCCCTCATGGCCCTATCCCCGCCGAATACCTGCTCGAGCGAGGGGCGAAACAGAGGCCCGGGACCGCGTGGCGCCCGCCAGCCAGAAAGAACCCCCTGCCGCCGACTCCCATTGGGCCCGGCTTGCCGCCTGTCCACCCCCAACGCTCACTATCGGTGTAATGTCGTTCTGGGCGGTGCGATGCTGGACGGCCCTGCTCGATGCTCAGCAGCCATACATGAGCCTGTCCTTTCCGCCTGCTCGTTCCCGTCTTTCTTCACTCGCTGCCTCTCGTTTGTGCTTCGGCCGCACGGCTTCTGACCCGACAACCTTCTTTCTTAAGCAGCTCCGCCGCCCCCCAACCGCTCGGCAGTTGTTGCGTTGTTCCTCTTCGGTCGCCCTTGTGAAGCTTCAGTATATATTTCTTCCAGCAGTCCAGCAGAACCCCCCGTCGACGAGCATCGCCCGCGGTCCTCCCGCGGTTCACTCATCTTCCCCAGACCGCTCAACCCTCCTCGCCCGACATCCTATTATACTGAAGCACACATACAGCAGTAGCCTGGATGAAAGTAACGCCGCGACCCCCTCCCTCCCATCTTAGGGGACTCTGTCCATCATCGGCGTGACGATGGTGACGCTGCGGACACTGGCGTCCGCTCTCGCCAGAGTCGCACTGTGTGCACCTTCGTCGCTGGGTATGTCTCGTTCCTCTCGCCGCCCGCCATCTCGGCGTGCCTCCCGCATGTGGCTGCGGCTTCGTCTCGGCGCAGCATCACAACTGACCGCCCCCGTGCTCAGCATTCTCCGTCAAGCGAAATCCCATCGGCTACCTCTCCCTCGTCGATGACCCGGTCATCAAGACCCCTTCTCACCGCGCTCACTACCTTTCCAAATTCGACCTCACATTCACTCTTCATAATGGACGGCAAAGTATACGGCTGGCCCTCGACCCCAACGACGACATCTTGCACGATGACTTCGCCATCACCCTCATGGGCGAGGACGGCACCGTGCGTGACGTGCAAAAGGTGCCGCGGACAGAGCACCGTGTTTACCGCGGCGATGCCTTTATCGAGCGGCCCAGCCACAGCGGCTGGTCCAAAGCCGGGTGGGCGCGAGTGACGATTCATCGCGACGGAGAGCACCCCATCTTTGACGGCGCATTCCGCATCGACGGCGACAATCACCACATCCAGACCGCTGACCAGTATCAGAAGCTCCGGGGCGACGATGACCCTGTTGTCCAACACCTGGCTGATTCTGAGGAACGTATGGTAGTCTGGCGTGACTCGGACGTTGTGAACTTTTCCGACGAGCACAACGAGCTGAAGCGGAGTGTTGGCGACGAATCTCTCTGCAACGCCGACACACTCAAGTTCAACAGCAAGTTCCAAACCGAGTCACTGAGCCACAACACACTACCCGGCGTCGATTTCCGGTCCTTGTTCGGTCGTCAATCCATTGATGGCGGTGGCGACAGCGGCTCCGGCTTGAATCTCTTGAACTCGATTGGCTCCGTCGATGGATGTCCAACCACGAGAAAGGTCGCTCTCGTCGGCATCGCCACGGACTGCAACTACTGGGATGGCTTCGACAACAAAGAGGCCCTCACCAAGAACGTCATCGGCATGGTGAACAAGGCATCCGAGGTGTACGAGAGCACCTTCAAGATATCACTGGGCATCCAGAACCTTACCATTCTCGGCAAGAATTGTCCCGCCACAGCGGCGGCCGCGACGCCGTGGAACGTCGCATGTGCCCCGCAGACGACTATCAGCGATCGCCTCAATACCTTCTCCAGGTGGCGCGGCCAGTTCAAGGACGACAACGCCTACTGGTCCTTGCTCACCAAGTGTGCCACTGACTCGACTGTCGGTCTAGCGTGGAGTGGACAGCTGTGTCGAGGCTCTGGCGATAACAGCAACGGCAAGGGGAACGAGACGGTCGCCGCGACCAACGTGGTCGTTCGGACGGATACCGAGTGGCAGATCTTTGCCCACGAGACAGGTCACACCTTTGGAGCAATCCATGACTGCACGAGCTCCACCTGCCTAGCAGACAAGTCGAGGCCTCGGTGCTGCCCCCTGAGCCGGACCAGCTGCGACGCGGGAGGCAAGTTCATCATGAATCCGTCGACAGGCAGCGGTATCACCCAATTCTCAGCGTGTAGCATTGGCAATATCTGCTCCAGGCTCAAGTCCAACATGATCAAGGGCAACTGCCTTACGGACAACAAGAACGTCAAGACCATCACGGGCAGCCAGTGTGGCAACGGCATCGTGGAGAACGGCGAGGATTGCGATTGTGGCGGGGAGGATGGATGCAAGAACAGCAAATGCTGCAACCCCCAGACGTGCAAGTTCCTCAACGGCGCCGTCTGCGACGCGAGTAACGAGGACTGCTGCACAGACCAGTGCCAGTTTGCGTCCAACGGCACCGTTTGCCGCCCCAGCACCGGCGTCTGCGATGTCGAGGAAGTCTGCCCGGGCAGTCACGCCAGCTGCCCGGAGGACAAGCACAAGAGCGACGGCGACTCCTGTGGGAGCGGCCTCCAGTGTGCGTCTGGGCAGTGCACGTCGCGTGATCAGCAGTGCAAGAACATGGTCAGCAGCCACTCAGGCAGGAGCAACACGTCGGCCTGCCCGGAAAGTGGCTGTCTGCTCGCCTGCACGTCTCCAGAGATGGGGCCTGACCAGTGCGTCACCTACAACCAGAATTTCCTTGACGGGACGGACTGTGGCGCCGGAGGGAAGTGCTCCAACGGGTCGTGCAGAGGCGCGTCGACGGCCAAGGAGATTGGCGACTGGATCCAGAACCACAAGGCCATGTTCATCTCCGTCGTCTCTGTTGTTGGTGGCCTCATCCTGATCGCCATCCTCAGCTGCATTGTGAGCGCGATCCGGAAATGTTCGCACCACGGAAAGCAGCCTAAGCCGCCCAAGATGAGCAACTGGCCCTCGTACAATGCCGGCGGGCCAAACTGCAGGGCCCAGCAGTGGAACCAGAACCAGCAATGGACACAGTCGTCTAGCGCCCTTCAAGGCGGCCAGGGCCCTCCTCAAAGCTTTTACTCCTACCCGCCTCCCCTCGCGATCGACAGGGAGAGGTGGTTGAACCGACAGCGAAGCATGAGATACGCATAGACAGCCAACGGGGACAGGGAGGTCCCCGTTTCTTTTTTGTAGGGTTTTGCCTTGTTTGGTTCATTTTTTGAGGCAATTGCTAGACAGGCCGAACCATTTTGCTAGGGCAATTGATAGGGACGCATGAATGAATTGATACGGACGCATGACCTTATCAATTGCCTTTGCTAGGGGGCCGCCTTACGGGGTACGGTATGGCATGGCATGGCATGGCATGGCATGGATTTATTACGCCCGGAGGGAAGTCCCGATAGGGCCTCAACACTACCTACTTGACAGTCTGGTTCGTTTAGTACGTGACACCCCAAGCCCCACAGATAAAACGTCGCACCGCTTAAAGCCAACCTCGTCGTTCTTGATCCATGACAGGCTTGCTTGAAGGCCAAGTTCTCCAAGTGTTCAGCATCCTATGCTCAGCAACTGAAGCACGGTATGCCAAAGTCGAGGCTGTTTTGTTAGTATAACTAGTTAGTCACAAGTTAAAGATGAGCGTTCTGAGTGACGCCGCTTGCTCGCAGCCTTTGCGACGCAATCGCAAATTTGATCGTCGCACGTACGGCCCGCATGTCCGGTTCCCACTTATCGTCATCTGAACCTGCTCTGCCTCCTAAAAAGGAGAGATTGCCAATCTTTGTTCGTGAGCACGCAAAGAGGATTTCCCGATTTCCTGTCCACTTCCTGCACCGGAACAGGAAGTGCTCTTGTGAGGGAACCATCTAGTGCGTGCATATTTTATGCATGTCTCACGTTATGACAATTGTACTACTAGACAAAGTGAGAGTGTCGCAAAGAGAGTCAGCCTTATGTTGCATAACATCTGCACTCAGAATATTTGTCCGCGGAAGCCAATGCTATAATCCGTGTATTAAGGTCGAGCGCATGCATGCGTTGTGCTTTGACTTCGTTGAAGTCAAAGCTCAAACACTGGCTGCATATATCGCAACACCAGCGTCAATTACATGGACTCTGCAGCACAAAGCGAATCTTTCTTTTGTGTATAAAGAGCAGCGCACTGTCGTGCGCTTACAGATAGCTCTTAAAAGATAATTCTCATCAATTAGCACGATGCCAGCTGTGATCCCTGTGGAGCCAATTGTCTGACAGAGAGCTTTCCTTACGAAACTCTTACTCTCCCCTTTCTCTCCTTGTAGACAATCACTTTGCTCAAGTCGCACTCGACCTTGTTCGTGCCTTGTCCCGTCACAAGCGTCAACTCCCCGTATTCCGAGGACGACTCGCTAACGCCTGATAATCCGCTGCAGATGGTGGATGGTGCGTGTGAAGCTCTGGACTCGATCGGCCGCACAGGAAACCCGGCGCTATCATTCAAACGCTGGGCCCTCGATGCAGGCTTCACCAGAATCGAGGAACATCACTTCAGGATGCCAGTCGGAAGTTGGCCCAAGGACCCGCGACCCAAAGAGATCGGTGCTTTCCTCAGCGCCAACATCGCGGAAGGTGTGGAAGGGTTCACTGCGGTCTTAAATGGGGACGTCTTGGGGTGGTCGCGACAAGAGATGGAGGTTCTTAACGCACGTGTGCGGTCGGCGCTCAGCGCCAGAGGTGTTCATGCAATCTTCGACTTCCTTGTCGTGACGCGCATGAAACCACGGGAATGAGAAAATGCGCATGGAGCCACGGAAGTACGAACGCCGTACCCGCTCCGTGCCTCCAGCGGGCTTGAGTCTTAGCACGCATGCCAAGGCCAGAGGGCAGGCTTGCAAACAGATAAATCGTAATCAGATCTATCCAAATCAAATCAAATTTATCCAAATCAAATCAAATCAAATCGCCCGGCGGACGACGAGCTCCCACCTCCACGTGGTGTCCGCTGGGAACTCTCCGAGAAACAGTTCGGCTGTCTCTGGGTGCCAAGACGAGTTCAGCGCCGTGATTGTCCTCCGGTCGAGAACGCGTCGACGCGCCGAAAATCGAGCCTCCGAACCTCACGAAACACCAACATACAGTACCAGTACGGTAGAGGGAGTTGCGCCCCTCTCATTAACGAGCCTTTCTCTTGGTCCATGCGTGAACCTCTTCACCGGTGTGGCCTGTAGTGTTGCGGTGCTTAAGCCACTCCTCGCCAAAGAAAATAGTTTCGCAGCAATCAAAGTGCGCCTTCTTCCGATGACTTCTGTGGCTCCTTTCTGTGTAGGATTTCCCACAAATGCAGAGTAGGATGCCATGATAGCGAACTCCGACCTTGTATCCGTGTCGAGAAGAGACTCGGACGTGTTGGAGGAGGTAGCTGGTCGCGCGAGGGTTCTGAGAGTGTGTGATTGGCAGAGCGTCGCGTGAGCGTCGCGTTGATCGAGCACGTCGATGGGACCTCGAGTGTTGCGTGGAAGGGAAGACGCGTGGAAGGGAAAACGTTGCGTGGAAGGGAAAGCGTTGCGTGGAAGGGAAAGCGTTGCGTGGAAGGGAAAGCGTTGCGTGGAAGGGAAAGCGTTGCGGTGCCTGGCAAAAGTGGGTCCAAGCTACCTCATTGATCCTGGCCCCGTGGTTCGTGAGCTTCGGCGGGCGCAAGTGCCTGCATGTTGACCCAAACCCCAGTACGTGATATGGCGCTATGCCGCCCCCTGAGCCCTGATGTTCACGAGCCGTCAGACGAAGCACACAGTCTGGGTGGCATGGCCGGTGCCTCGCGTGGCGGCATGTCCTAGACCTGGCCGTATTCGCAAAAGCGAGGGCGGCTCCGTCGTTGGGGCGTATTGTCAGGGTTAGCACTTCACTGCCTGGGCATGAATCCAGGGCGCGAGCGGAACCATGAGCGGATGTTGCACCGTGTTAGGCAGCCTATTGGCGCTGTTCGGTGTGTCCGCATAAGGGCACTGGAAATACGACTTGCACTTCGCCCTCCTGTCCTGTGTCTCTTGAACTTGGGCATATTCGCAGTTATCCGAGTCGCACGGCAGTGCAGCAGCGGATCTAGTGCGCGTTCCTTTGCGGAGTCTTCTTTCGACATAGCCTGCAGGGCCCGTGTTGGTCGCCAGCAAGCCAACTTGTGGCGCTTGGTGTGGCACATCTCAGAAGCAGCTCGTCGTTGGGGCGCAGCCTAGCCTGGAACTAGCCTGGAACAACTGGTGTGGAAGCTAGAGCTTGGGTCTGGCGGCCCACGATGAGAGGGCCCTGGATCAGTTTTGTTCGCAGTACAGGTGGGTGCGCTTCGTTGAGGGACCTGATACGCGCTGCGGAACGAGCCTTCGAAACGCTGCCAGGGCTGTGAAGCCGGCGGTATACCTACCTCCCAGTGCCAGGCATTGAGGTGCGCTGTATTCTTCACAAGAATAATGGCACGTATCGCCTTACTGAGCGACTTATTCATTCGTCATATCGGCGAGTCTCATTTAAATCGAGGCGTCAAGTCTACAATGGCATGCTTTTCGCCAGACTCATAAATTGAGGCTGACTGTTTGATCCCTTATAACGAGTATGAAGAAAGTCCAGGGCGCAGCTGGACCGCAAGACAATTTTCTTTCGGCGCGGACGCACCATCATGCCAGGGCGAGGTGCAATGGATGCGACCGCCCGAGAAAGCAGCAGGCAACGTCCGCTAGCTCTCCAGGACGCTACCAGGGGAAGGTTTATTTTTGGCCAAGGCCGACGATGGGCCGCAGCTGCAATTGTCTGCATACATAGTCTTTCCAGCTCAGGTCTGCAGTTCTGTTGCGCGACCGAGTGTGGGAGCGCCCGTGACCAATTGTCCGTTTGACGACACCACTGGAGGCGCCGCTCGCCACGCCATGTCCGGTTTCTCACGCGAGAATGTTGATGTGTTAGGTTTGATCCTGAGGCAAGTCCAGAATGGTCTCTTAGAATACGACGGACCTCATGTCCACTTCCGCTCCAGACAGCCACCATGCCGCCGGATCGTTGACGCACGTCTCGACAGCCAGAAGCGCAATCGCCCCATGATTGACACCGCATGAGCGGTTCGTCCACCAGCGGTCGAGAAAAAAGCCCCTTGTGCTGTCGCGTGATCCGATTCTTGATGCCCAGTGTTGCAGGCCGGGAGCTGGGCCACGAAGGTCGGCCACGAAGGGGTACTGGCTCCCCAGGCGACGGCCGGAAGTGCAATTCTGTTCCCTGCAAACTTAAGCGCAGTCATCCTGTCATAGACGCCGCATGCCCAGTTTGTGCGCTTTGTTGACTTGCGCGCTTTGTTGACTTGCGAGCGCCCGAAGCGCACCCCCATTGTCCAGTTCTTGACGTCCCTCGTGCAGGTCAAGAGTCATGTGGGTTCCTGACGCGTAGGTCAGTGGTGTAGGGCTCGCGGCTAGTTCCTGAAGTGCAGAATGTGGAGCTTCCAATCAACAGGCAGCTCTTGTCCGGTTCTGGACACGCGGATCAGAGGGGCGGTCCCGACACATTTGGCCGCGAGCAATTGTTGGCAGCCACGGAGAGCCTGACGCCAGTGCGTCGTCCGGTTCTCGACAAGCAGATCACGCTTGCGGATGGAGGTCCGAATTGGACACGACGAAGGCTGTCGAGGGAGCCATTTGCCCACTTACGTGCACAGAGCGCCATCGCCACAGCAGCGGCAGGATCTTCCTGGCCCTGGCCACAAGTCCAATTGGCGCCGTTACCAAGCAGCAGCAACCCCGATGAGGGACCCTTGGTAGCAATCAGAACCGACCACGGCAACAATGACACCGCAGAGGCTCTGCCCAGCGTACGCACTGCCTCTTCGGCCCGTACTGTACGACCCGCCACAATCGCGACCCTCTGCGGCCCTTGCTCCGCGTCCATTTGATTCTTGACGCCCAGTGACGTGGCAACGGGAACTGGATCGCAGAGGGCGAGTTGCCCACAGGCGACGGCCGGAAGTGCACTTCTGTTCCCCGCGTCAAACGCAGTCGGCCGTCATCCTGTCGTAGACGCCGCATGGCCAGTTTGTCCGCTTGTCGATAATCCTACGGGGCCCAAGCGCAGCCGCATTGTCTAGTTCCGCATTGTCTAGTTGACGTGTAGGTCCTTGATGTGGTTTGGTCCCGAACCTTTGCGCCGGCATCTAGTCGCAGCCAAGTGTCAGGTTCTTGACGTCGTTGCTGGCGTCTCCAGCTGTATCGTCTGGCCCCTGGCGTGGGGCTTGCGTCCAGTTCCTGACGTGCACCCGCAGATGGAGGCATCCCGTAGGTTGGCGGCATCCTCGGTCATGTGGGGTTTCGTCCAGTTCCTGACGTGCACCCGCAGATGGAGGCATCCCGTAGGTTGGTGGCATCCTCGGTCATGTGGGGCTTCGTCCAGTTCTCGACAGTGCAGATCAGTGATGTGGAGCTTCCAATCAACAAGCAGCTTACGTCCAATTCTGGACACGCAGTTCACTAGTGCGGTGTTGGGCGTGGTCCGGACACATTTGGCCTCGGATAATTGTGTACAGGTACGACGAGCGTTTTGAGTTTGGCGACATCCTTGGGGCTAGGGGAGGATGTGGACTTTCTCGCTTCTGGCCGCACAACAGACGCTACAGGACAACGTGACATCCTAGGGTGACTGACACCAGCCAGAAGGCGCCCACGCTGTGTTTGAACACATGCAGTGCATCTGACCAATCTCGTAGTCGTAGACTTCGTTCGACTCCATTCGGTTCGGCGGTTAAGCCATTCGCCCCCGCGGTCCCAATTGTCGTGCTGCATTAGCACTACGGGGCTTTGTGGTGGCGGCTGTCCGCCGACGCTCATGGGCACTTTTTTCGGACGAAATACCTGGACTTGGCTCCATAATCCTAGAACTGCAACGAAGCCAGGAGCAGAACGGATTTGGACGCACGTGAGGGTTGCATATGGCTATGAGGGGTTGATTGCAGCATCTGGACGCTGCCGACGCAATACCTCCTTTTGTGTACTCGGGCAAACCGACAAGCTTGTAGCTGGCTGTTGGGCGGGGTGGGTCTTTTTGCCGTAAGGTGGCGACCCAAATACGGTCGGCCGTAACTAATGTGGTAGGCGGTGAGCCTAGCTGCTGTTTACGTGACTACAGAGCATGCAGGAGAGGCTCTGCAGGCAATGTGAGCCTATTCCGCGCCAAAGTCGTATTATGTCTTTCGAGATCGCCAAAGTCATAACCTTTTCACGCCTTTCGGCCAGTTCCATCCTTTGAGACGAGAGCTGCTGTTGCTGGAAGCTCATGGGCACACCCAGGCTTTCTATCCATATTCCATACACCATATGGAACAATTCTCGTATGGATTACGAACTTTTCTCCGTGTGGAAAACAAAAAATGACGTCATTCTTTCCTTGGTACGGCTCGGCCCTATTAGGCATCGGGCGTGTTTTCTCGCGATCTGGTCATACCATCTTCGTTTTCTTCGCTCTCCGCTCCGACCAGTTCAACAGGGATCCCGTGCGTGATGCCACTTTTGATCCAGCTTTTCATGCACTCCCCCTTCTCGATTGTGCGACTTCCTAGCTGACATCTATCCCATGGTATCGTACGCCGTGCACCAGAAAATACACGCTCTGGCTCGGCGGACATAGCAGGTGCCGAAAAGATATCGACGGCCATTTTGGAGAGACGGGGATACCGCTGTTGCTGCTCTTCTCGGAGCCACCAAGTAAGCGGGGAGCAGTCGATAGCGACCGGCGTTTGTGTGACGAAAGATCTGTACTCATCTAGCTCGTTCATTGCCGGTCGAACGACATCGAGCTCTCGAGCGAGCAATTCATACTCGTCGGGTGGTTGCAGCTTGTCTCGTAGTTCGGGCGTTGTGGTGGTAATCGGCAGCGTCTGGTAGTAGTCCTCCCAATACTTTGTCACGCCATCAAGTACTGGTTTGTGCCACGACTTGGGCCAGTTCTTTTTCACGTGGGCCATACGGCGTGACGGATGAAGCATCATTGCCGCACCATAGGCTGGGCTCTCATCCATAAGCTGGTAAGTTAGTACTTGTCAAATACAGCCCAAGAGGCAGCAATGCAGCTGCGGAGTGCATGGTTGTCGTGGTGCTTTTGGAAAGCCTGTGTGTAATGTCTGTGAAGGACGTCCATAGTGAAGAGCGTGCGGTCGAGGGTGGCGTAGCGACCCTCTGTAAGCTGAGTGATCTTCCAGAATGGTTGAAGGAAAGTGCGCGTTTCCCTCAGGATGCTCCACTCACTAGGGGCCAGGTAATCGTCCTGTAGGTTCTCATAATATCTTCTCTGGTACCACTCCACATGCTCCTGGAGATTGAGAGCAACGTCCAGAAGTAGAAACCATGAGTTCCAGCGCGTATCGTTGTCCAGCCCCAGCGACCGGCCAGCGCGTTTTCTTGAAGAGATTCCACCGGTAATCGTTCTCACGCATGTGCACCGAGATGTTGTGGATTTTGCCAAGAGGCCCTTGTTGAGCCAACGTGGTTGACGCGTACGCAGCATGCCGCGTTAGGCCACACTCAATTATACATGTATTCACCATGTAGCGGGATACTCTAAGAAGTATCCACTAACATGGCCTAACTAAGTAACAGGAATGGCATTCCTCGAGTTTAGCTACCCGACAGCAAGGACTGGGAACGCCAATGCAGTACCGAATCGACTTACTCGACGCAACCAGCTCCATATCGTCATGATATTAGAAGTATCAATTAATCAGAGTTGGCCGTACTGGTAGCACATCATAGTTCACAGCCTTGTGATGGTCGTTGAGTTAGTCACCGGTGCCACTGAGGAAACACTCGGCAGACGAAGACATGAATGAGGCGGATGCGTGGGATGTGGGGTGGTATCCGAGGGCCCGCTGAGCGCCGCTGATCCGGCGGGTGGGGCGAGCTGAGAATCAGCGAGCGTGCTGGCCAATCGTATTTGTGGATATCGGGCCCCCTCTGCACACCGGCTGCCGTGGATATTCGCAGATATCGTTACCACTCGCTGATTGCGTCGCTGATTCCATGTGGACGCCGCTATTCATGGTCGCTCCAGCGCCTGCATTTGGGCGACTGACCAGCTGGGCGGCGCGGATTTCGCTGTCGCTGGGGACAGAATCCGTGGCCCGCCGCCGCGCATCACCCCGTCTCTGACCCGTCCGTGTCGTAGGGCTGTTTCACTCGCTCTCCTCACGAACCACAACGAGACATGGCCAGGACGTCAAACCCACGGAAGGCGAAGGTGAAAGCGGGGCGAAAGGCGAGGCTCGCAGGGGCAACGAAAGGGGCATGGCCAGGGGCTGGGCCAGAGGGGCGTGCAAAGCCGACCACCATGCGAGTTGCCCAGCGCATGCGACAGAACGCGATGAACGAAGCGGAGCTGCGTGCCAACGCTCAGACGATTCTCTCGACGATCCACCAGTCCCGACCAAAAACTACGACTTCGGCGTACGGGCCGAAACAAGAGGAGTTCGATCAATTTTGCCAACGCAAACAGTATAGCGACGGCGCTACGGTTACGGAGGAGAAGCTTCTACTCTTCCTCGTCGACGAGGTAGCAGGCCGGCCCTTAAAGGTACGGAGTCGCAAAGCGGCCGCGGACACCCCGCAGGACGAGACTCGGCTGGCCTGGAGGTCCGTCCGAACATATGTTACCGCAATTGCGGATCTTTACCGGACACAAAAGGCCCTTGGAATGAATACACACCCGTCGCCTCGCGAAGACAACGTACGCGAGTACCTCAAGTCCCTACAACGTCGGGATGCCCAGCGGGACAAGGAGAATTATGCCGACAAAGGCCGCGATACGCTTCTCGATGGCTACTCGGAGTCCGAATTTGAGCGCGTATGCCATGAGCTCTGGGTCCACAGCGGGACATCGACCGAGTGCCATTTTCGGACCCTCGTGGATCTCCTCTTCGGCCACTATCTCCTCACCCGCGGCGGCGATCGTCGGGCCGCGGAGATCTCAGACCTCTTCACGTTCGAGTTTGCCGGTGAGGGTTCGACCCGCTGCATGCCGCTCATCTTCACGACGCGAGCCGGCAAGCAGAACCAGCACGGGCGCCTCGAGACTGCCGGTGCATATCGGAATAGGAACCCGCTTATCTGCATCTTGGGTGGTCTCTCGTTTTACCTACTGTGTCGTTGGGATCTCGGTAGTGAGCCATTTCCCGATTTCAGCCGGCGCTCCGCGTGGTACGATATCCGCCTGATCAAGGGTAACGGTACTGACCGAACGGCGGCCTTCTCGTACAACTCACAGCGCGACTGGGTTGTCAAAGCTTTCGCTTACGCTGGGGTCACATCGCAGAAGAAGACGCACGTCGGCCGTAGCTCGGGGGCGAGGACGGCGGAACTGAAGGGCATCAGTGAGGATCAGATCCGCCGGGCTGGTCGTTGGAATCAAGAGCAGATGGTCGGCTGCTATTTGAACTCGCTGCCTCGCAAGTTCATGCGCACTATGGCCGGCCACCCGCCGCAGATCGGATGCTTCGAGATACGCCGTGCCGGTGTGACGCCTCCGGAGGTCCTCCTTTCGATGATATGGCCTGAACTAGACCGTTGGCGCGGTCGTTTCGGCCCGGGAACCGAGCAGGAGAACGACTTGGCGGCGATGGGCTCGACAAACCTTCTTTTCTATCTGCGCGAGGTTGTGTTGCAGGATTCGGTTATTTTGATGAAGAAATACCCCGGCAGCCCTGTGTGGAACCACCCTGTCTTCCGGCATCCGGCTTACGCGCCGTTCGCCCAGCAGCTATCGGACTTCATCCTCGAAGAGGAGCGGCCGAGCCAGCTGGCTGTTCTAATCCAAGCGATGCCGGTCCTTGCCGACTACCTTCAATCCGTCGACGCGCGGAACGAAGCCAGGACTTCTCAGCTTAGGACAGAGCTGACGGAGCAGCTCCGGGCTACAGAAGAACGTCTTGCAGTGGCCCAATCGTCACTCTTTTCCAGCGGTTTCAATTTACAACTCGCAGCCGCGACTCCCACCCCTGCCACCACGGCCGCGGTAGCGGTGGACGCCGTTGGACAAGTTGGGCCAGGGGACGGAAGCCGATCTGTCTCGACGCAATCGAGCATCATCGACAGCCGTGCCACGAGCCCCAGAGCGGCAGATACGATAATAGTTAAGCCAGAGCCTCCGCCACAGTATCAAATGTGCCGAGCAGTAAAAACTGTCGAGGCACTTTGGAGTGAGTGGACGGATGGCCTTCGCGGCGGGCCAGCCGTTGCCGACCTCGACAGCAGATGGGGCAGCCGGTGGCGCGCCGGCCGGCAAAATGAATTGCAATGGTATTCGTTGCGGCTCGAGGTCATTAGGGAGATTCGCAAAGTTGCGAAGGCTCACAGGTGTAGTGAGGAGGCAGCGATGCACATGGTCAATTTACAACAGCAACAAACCGGGTGCTCGCTTGACTTGTTTTGTAAACAGCTTCGGGCGAACAGGAAGGCGCAGATTGGACGATCAAAGAGGTAGAAACACGTCATGTTGGATCCCCTTTGGCCCCTGCAAGTGAACGAGCTCGTGCTGCTACGGCAGCACTCCAAGCAGCGGGATTTGGATCGGTCGGTCGGCCGCCGGCCGACCGTGGAGAAGGGTGGATATTGGAAGCCGCTGAGGGCACGGACGCTAAATTGCGGTGTTGTGGCGCTCAGCCGCTGAATCAGCCACCAAAACGCCCCCGTGGATATCCTACTGATCACCATGGGATGTCGCCCTTCGGGAGACGAAGGAGACACTCTCCGTTTCCTCTTATGATCGGCGTCCTGGTGCTCTTCGGCATACAGCTGTTCGCGAGTATTGTCCGGGACGTCGCCATGTCCCTGCAATGTGTTACCATCCTGCACAAACTTTGACGAGGCTCTTCAGGTGATGCGTCATAAGTTTGTAGTGTTTGTGGCCAGTGGGATCTAACCAGCACCCATTCTGCGCCCCGCAATTGAGGGCGCAGGGCCTGTCGCGGCCCAGCTTGCATCGTCGGCTCCTCGGAGCACACCCGGACGAGCAGAAATCGATCCAGTGCCACCCTGAGCCCCCGGATTGAGCGCATCATACATATGCATCACCGGGCAGCCCTGGCTTCTACAGAAAGGGCTTCCGGTGCTAGAGTACGCCGGCCTGCCATCGTTCATGTGCATGCTCGACCGACCTCAGCATTGCCCATTTCCACTTTGAATGCCAACAATCCAGTGTTCGCAACCAATTTCCCGTGTCTGCGCCCGCCATCAAGCTAGATCTTCGCAGACGCAGAGGACTCGGAGCAATGTCTCGCCCTTATAACGACAGTAACCCTGACCGTCATCGGCACTCTCCCTTTCACCACCACAACCACCACCAGTACCACGAGGCGCAGCGCGAGCGCGCGCACCACTCTCACCTTGCCGGCCCATCTGAGCAGAGCTTTGGGTTCCCCCCGGATAGCCTTGTGACTGGACCTCCTGCTGCCTCCCACACCTATGATGTTTTATCACCGACATCCTCGATTCTTCCACCAGACCAACAGAGTTCTAGCGCGTCGCCTCACCAATCACGGCTCTCTTTTTCGTCGTGTCCACCTCAGTTTACCGTTCCCGTCCCGTACGCCGCAACCCAAAGCGTGAAATCTCCAGCCCGTGGCGCCCCGGAGGCTCAACCACTACCACCACTGCCTGCCGTCACCTGCGGTCCCTCACTCGACACGGGTTTGCCCAGGCAGATGGGTCATCTTCCACTGTCACATACGGCGCCCTCTCCTCAGAGCAACATGCCTTCTCACGGATACCAGCCGTCTAAGAGGCCTGGACCTCTTGTCGACGTCTCGCAGGTACGACGTCCATTGCCAACGGCCGCCCCTCAGCCGAGTCAGGTGCGACAAGGGCAACCTCCTCCACCACCGCGCCGAGCCCACCAGCCCACAGACGAGTTGTTAATGCCAGGCATGCCAAACTTGTTAGGACCAGGAACAGCAGGAGATCTCGGTGGTGTCAGCTTTAGACTAACGCTGCGGCAGCAACCGAAAGCAGCCCGGGTGTACGGGTTCGGGAATCGGGACAGGCGTGTCATTGATCCACCGCCAATTGTCCAGCTGATCGTTGAGAGCTCGACGATGACAGATGATGAGATCCGCTCGTACCTCCACTACGAGGCATATGTCATGAATTGCTCAATTTATGACGAGTCTGGTTCCAAAGACGCCTCCTGCATGCCCGAGGACCATCAACATCAACGGCGTCTAATGGGCTCCCTTGTTGGCACCCCTTTCGTGGGTCAGGATGATCGTGGAGAAGAAGGCTGCTTCTTCTGCTTCTCAGATCTATCTTGCAGCACCCCAGGTGCGTTTCGCCTCAAGTTCACTCTCATCATGATAGACCCTGCGCGGGCGGGTGCAGTACGACACTTTCCTATCTTGACGGAGACAATGAGCGAGGTGTTCCACGTATATACCGCCAAAGAATTTCCGGGAATACTGCCAAGCAGCGACCTGGCCAAGAAGCTCAAAGAGCAAGGATGCAAATTGAAGAGGACTGCGGCCGATTATTAACGGCCTCGGCGGTGATGGAGGCTTCAAGGAGAACGGCTTGCCCAGATTGGGCAAATACCTGGGACGAGCGGGAACGGGATTCATCTCCCCACTATTGTTGGCTTCATAGGACTGAAAATACGAGGCAGTTCACGCGCATTGAGGGGAGCTCGTTCTTTGTCCGTCATCCGCCGGTTCGGCGCTGGTAGAGGGCCTAGAGGCACTAGTGCGTCATTCCACTGCGCTGTAGACCGCTACTAAACCTTTCCCCGAATCGTTCAAACATGAATCTTGGTTCAAGTAACTGGTTCGTTAGCTAAATTTACTCGGGTCTTTTGTGAAGATCTCCTCGTTGCTCACTCGTTCGGGGCAAAGGGTCTCATCGGGGAGGGACCCCCCACGCACAAGTGCGAAAGCAGGTCCGGCAGATGCTTGGCATCTTTTTGCAAAGACGGCCATTTGCTCCTTACTCTCAATGATTCATCTTCAAGACCTTGCGGACTGCCCTGGCTTCCAGTAGTGCCATCTGCTGTCCATGTCTTCGCGTCCAGATAGAGGCAAGTGTGCGTCCAGTGGAGGCAGCCCTCCTCTTTCCTTTCAACTGCCCAAGCTGTTTCCGCTCACCCTGTCTTCTGCCACTGTTTCGAAAAGTCCGATAAAAATTCATCGGGGGTCGAAGCCTGCACCGTTTCCCGCCAAGTCGCCATCGCCAGCGCCGGTGTCCGTTCGACGAGTCCATCCTGTCACGTTGGAGAGTCGACCCGCACCCGAGCTCGCACACTACTTCTCACGATAACGAGCCTGTCTCTTTGTCCATGTGCTAACCTCTTCACCGTTATGGCCTGTTGTGTTGTGGTGGTTAAGCCACACCTCGCCAACGAAGATACTTTCGCAGAAACGAAAGTGCGCCTTCTTCCGATGACTTCTGTGGCCACCTGCTGTGTGGAGTTGCCGACAAATGCAGAGCACGGGTTCCATGATAGCACGCTCCGATCTCGTATCCGTGATCGAGAGGAGACTCGCAAGTGCTGGACGGGGTCGCCAGTCGCGCGAGGGTGCTGAGAGTATGTGTGATTGACTGAGCGTAGCGTCGCGTTGACGGGATCCGTCGCGTTGATTGAACGTCGCATCAAAGGGCGCTCGATCGTTGCACGGAAGCGAAAACGTTGCGTGGAAGGGGAAATGTTGCGTGGAAGGGAAAGCGTTGCGCGGAAGGGAAAACGTCGCGCGGAAGGGGAAGCCGTTGTGTGGAAGGGAAGTGTTCCGTTTCCGGGGAAAAGTGGGTACAAGTCACCTCGTTGATGCTGGCCCGCGGCTTGTGAGCTTCGGCGGGCCCCGTGCATGACATGGCGCTATGTTACTCCTTAAGCACGGAGGTTGAAAACCGGTCAGACGAAGCACACAGTCTGCGTGATTGTAAGGTGTCGCTTGTTTATGCGGGTTTATTGGAATGAGATCGGTACATGGTCAGACCGCCCGTCGTGCTACTGTCTCCCAAATTCTGCGAACGGTTTTAGACTAGTTATTATGCAGTAGCTACAGCTGTGAGCGGAACCGCCGTTCTCCTGCAAACACTCTTTTTGCAACACTCGACCCACTTTTGCCGGTGTCGGTGATGGCCGAGCTCCTAGAATACTACAGAAAAGAGAGTATGGGGGAGGAAACCGGTTTCGCTCATAGGTGTACACCCAGCCCAAGAGGGAAGCAGTGATCGGAATGGTATGGTATGAGTTGGTATTGGTATGGTATATACCGCCAAGACCTGGTATGGTTTGGGGTCAGGCCAATACCATGGTATTACCGGAAAACCAGATCATACCGGCAACGCTAAACTTGTTACGGTAAGTGGCCGATTTAGAGCATCTGGATTGGCTCAATAAGTGGAGTCGGCTGAACTGATCACTGTAAACCAGTAGGATATCCACGGGGGCGTTTTGGTGGCTGATTCAGCGGCTGAGCGCCACAACACCGCAATTTAGCGTCCGTGCCCTCAGCGGCTTCCAATATCCACCCTTCTCCACGGTCGGCCGGCGGCCGACCGACCGATCCAAATCCCGCTGCTTGGAGTGCTGCCGTAGCAGCACGAGCTCGTTCACTTGCAGGGGCCAAAGGGGATCCAACATGACGTGTTTCTACCTCTTTGATCGTCCAATCTGCGCCTTCCTGTTCGCCCGAAGCTGTTTACAAAACAAGTCAAGCGAGCACCCGGTTTGTTGCTGTTGTAAATTGACCATGTGCATCGCTGCCTCCTCACTACACCTGTGAGCCTTCGCAACTTTGCGAATCTCCCTAATGACCTCGAGCCGCAACGAATACCATTGCAATTCATTTTGCCGGCCGGCGCGCCACCGGCTGCCCCATCTGCTGTCGAGGTCGGCAACGGCTGGCCCGCCGCGAAGGCCATCCGTCCACTCACTCCAAAGTGCCTCGACAGTTTTTACTGCTCGGCACATTTGATACTGTGGCGGAGGCTCTGGCTTAACTATTATCGTATCTGCCGCTCTGGGGCTCGTGGCACGGCTGTCGATGATGCTCGATTGCGTCGAGACAGATCGGCTTCCGTCCCCTGGCCCAACTTGTCCAACGGCGTCCACCGCTACCGCGGCCGTGGTGGCAGGGGTGGGAGTCGCGGCTGCGAGTTGTAAATTGAAACCGCTGGAAAAGAGTGACGATTGGGCCACTGCAAGACGTTCTTCTGTAGCCCGGAGCTGCTCCGTCAGCTCTGTCCTAAGCTGAGAAGTCCTGGCTTCGTTCCGCGCGTCGACGGATTGAAGGTAGTCGGCAAGGACCGGCATCGCTTGGATTAGAACAGCCAGCTGGCTCGGCCGCTCCTCTTCGAGGATGAAGTCCGATAGCTGCTGGGCGAACGGCGCGTAAGCCGGATGCCGGAAGACAGGGTGGTTCCACACAGGGCTGCCGGGGTATTTCTTCATCAAAATAACCGAATCCTGCAACACAACCTCGCGCAGATAGAAAAGAAGGTTTGTCGAGCCCATCGCCGCCAAGTCGTTCTCCTGCTCGGTTCCCGGGCCGAAACGACCGCGCCAACGGTCTAGTTCAGGCCATATCATCGAAAGGAGGACCTCCGGAGGCGTCACACCGGCACGGCGTATCTCGAAGCATCCGATCTGCGGCGGGTGGCCGGCCATAGTGCGCATGAACTTGCGAGGCAGCGAGTTCAAATAGCAGCCGACCATCTGCTCTTGATTCCAACGACCAGCCCGGCGGATCTGATCCTCACTGATGCCCTTCAGTTCCGCCGTCCTCGCCCCCGAGCTACGGCCGACGTGCGTCTTCTTCTGCGATGTGACCCCAGCGTAAGCGAAAGCTTTGACAACCCAGTCGCGCTGTGAGTTGTACGAGAAGGCCGCCGTTCGGTCAGTACCGTTACCCTTGATCAGGCGGATATCGTACCACGCGGAGCGCCGGCTGAAATCGGGAAATGGCTCACTACCGAGATCCCAACGACACAGTAGGTAAAACGAGAGACCACCCAAGATGCAGATAAGCGGGTTCCTATTCCGATATGCACCGGCAGTCTCGAGGCGCCCGTGCTGGTTCTGCTTGCCGGCTCGCGTCGTGAAGATGAGCGGCATGCAGCGGGTCGAACCCTCACCGGCAAACTCGAACGTGAAGAGGTCTGAGATCTCCGCGGCCCGACGATCGCCGCCGCGGGTGAGGAGATAGTGGCCGAAGAGGAGATCCACGAGGGTCCGAAAATGGCACTCGGTCGATGTCCCGCTGTGGACCCAGAGCTCATGGCATACGCGCTCAAATTCGGACTCCGAGTAGCCATCGAGAAGCGTATCGCGGCCTTTGTCGGCATAATTCTCCTTGTCCCGCTGGGCATCCCGACGTTGTAGGGACTTGAGGTACTCGCGTACGTTGTCTTCGCGAGGCGACGGGTGTGTATTCATTCCAAGGGCCTTTTGTGTCCGGTAAAGATCCGCAATTGCGGTAACATATGTTCGGACGGACCTCCAGGCCAGCCGAGTCTCGTCCTGCGGGGTGTCCGCGGCCGCTTTGCGACTCCGTACCTTTAAGGGCCGGCCTGCTACCTCGTCGACGAGGAAGAGTAGAAGCTTCTCCTCCGTAACCGTAGCGCCGTCGCTATACTGTTTGCGTTGGCAAAATTGATCGAACTCCTCTTGTTTCGGCCCGTACGCCGAAGTCGTAGTTTTTGGTCGGGACTGGTGGATCGTCGAGAGAATCGTCTGAGCGTTGGCACGCAGCTCCGCTTCGTTCATCGCGTTCTGTCGCATGCGCTGGGCAACTCGCATGGTGGTCGGCTTTGCACGCCCCTCTGGCCCAGCCCCTGGCCATGCCCCTTTCGTTGCCCCTGCGAGCCTCGCCTTTCGCCCCGCTTTCACCTTCGCCTTCCGTGGGTTTGACGTCCTGGCCATGTCTCGTTGTGGTTCGTGAGGAGAGCGAGTGAAACAGCCCTACGACACGGACGGGTCAGAGACGGGGTGATGCGCGGCGGCGGGCCACGGATTCTGTCCCCAGCGACAGCGAAATCCGCGCCGCCCAGCTGGTCAGTCGCCCAAATGCAGGCGCTGGAGCGACCATGAATAGCGGCGTCCACATGGAATCAGCGACGCAATCAGCGAGTGGTAACGATATCTGCGAATATCCACGGCAGCCGGTGTGCAGAGGGGGCCCGATATCCACAAATACGATTGGCCAGCACGCTCGCTGATTCTCAGCTCGCCCCACCCGCCGGATCAGCGGCGCTCAGCGGGCCCTCGGATACCAACAACTACATCCCATCGCACCAAGATGCGAATCGTCATCCGGGACAATACATATCTCCTATACAGGACACTTCTATTCCGCGTTCCTGGCCTCCGGGATGAGGCCGTGGAGGAATACTGTACATGGAATTGCTCCAAAAAATGATGAGCGACGACAGCGACGTATCGTCGCATGCAACTGTACAACCCCCACTGCCCAGACCTGTCAGGACTGTACCGTTTCATGGGGTGGACGGCTCGGCGGGGTCCGTGTCTCGGGGGCTGGATGAGCGACATTTTCCGCTGAAAACTGAACAGGACGGCCAATGGGAGTTTCCGAAACGGCAGGGTGGATGCGCAGGGTGGATGCCTTTCCGGGGAGAGCGCGAAAACCGACAGCAGTACAGTAGCCTGCAGCGTTTCGCGCGGCGCGCGGCGCCAGCACCACAAAACAACTCCTATTTCCCTGCAATAGAGGGGCCTTCTGCGCCGAGTCGCCGAAACTTTGGCGCGGAGACACGAAGTTGAGCAACAGGTCACTCTGCATGAATGTGCATCGGGGCGGAGCTGAGCGGTCGCGCAATGCAGACTGCAAGCACTCGCGGGGCCCTCCACAGCCACTCGGGGGCCTCTCGTTTGTGCTAACGCCCCTGCAAGCATTTCAGCTCCCGGATAAAGTGATTCTTGATGCTTCTACTGTGGGTGGGGTCCTGCTCGCTTCGTTCGGTTGCGCCAAACAAACATATGCAACGACGTTGTTTGCCAGCCCGCAGGAGTACTGTGATTGACTAATAGAGTCGAACCGGGCTTCGGTCCGGAGCGGGGTCATGCATCAGACTCAACCAACCGGCGGACCTTCGACGCACAGCTGCGGCTCATGGAGGGTTCTAGGCGGCATTCTCGCCATACAGGATTACATGACAGTGCACGACCCTCGGGTCGGGCTCCGCGCGTATCTTTCTGCGCAGAAGCTCTGCTGGGTATGAACTTGTGTCGCCTTGCGTTGACCCTACAGTACCACAATCTGCGGAATCAATCGCCTTGCACCCGTAACAACAGGATAGGATAATCCTCTTGTGAAACTTCGGACGAGTACGATGCGACGAGCGCCGTTATAGTTACATGCGCCACTTATTTTTCAAACAGAATCAATATTCCGTCTAGGTGCCGGCTACATTCTGTGCGAGCAACTTAGAATACCGCGTATTACTGCTAGGCGAACTACACCGCACGTACGTGCGACCAGCATCGAATCGATTCCCGCTAGGGCCTCGCCTAGAGAGTGAGTGGCGGAAGATCCCAAGAAAGAATAACCAACGACCTGATCGAGACGAACCGATACGAACGATCGAGACGAATAGCTTCCACGATGGAGGCGAATAACCGGGACGAAGACTCGCCGGGGCGCACCTCTCAGATGTTGATGCAGATGATGAGTCAGATGTCGGAACAGCTGCAGAACATGCAAGCGAGCCAGCAGGCCCTTCGTGCGGAGCGAGAAATGGATCGCGAAGAGACGAGATCGCAAATACGCGCCATGCAGTCTGCCATAGCGACGCCAGCAGCAACGCCGCATCCACCAGCCCCGACGATCACCGAGCCGGAGCCTAGATGCAGCATTCCGCGAGAGACAGCGCCGGCCAAGAGGAAACCTACACTGCCTGACCCCCAGCGTTTTGATGGCAGCAGACGAAAGTTCCGAGCTTGGCAGCTAGAGATGCAGAGCAAGTTGCGTGTCGACGGGCCCGCCTTAGGTGGACCACCGGATCAATTTGCGTATATTTACGCTAGGCTAGACCAAACGCCGCAAGCGATGGCAGCTGCCTTTTTCGAGAAAGGCGGGCCAGATGGACGGTTTGACCCGAGTCAATTCATGCAGTACCTCACCGGGTGTTACGGGGATCCAAACGTCGAGCAACGGGCCCTCGCCCGACTAGAAGCGATGAGGCAAGGTGACAAAGAAAGCTTCGCGTCTTTCTTGCCGAAGTTCGAAAGAGAGCTTGCAGACAGCGGTGGAGCTAGTTGGGGGGACTCTGTGCGGATAAACTCACTCAAGCGTGTCATCAACCAGGAACTTCGTACCCACTTGGCAGGCCAACTCAATTTGCCCAAGGAGTATCCGGGGTTCGTCAATGCCTTGCAAAATCTTGGGGCAAACCTCGAAGACCTACACTTCCACAGCCGGAAGCAGGTAAACGGACAAAGGCAACAACGCAACTGGAGCCCCGCCCGCCGACAGACCAAGTCTGAACGCAGTGTCGAACGTCCAAGCCCCGACCGAATGGACTGGGAGCCTACAAAGGTCGGAAAGCATGGCAGCCGTGGAACTCAGGAACGGAAGAGCGGTGTCCACTGGGCCAAGGAAGAACGCAGATGTTTTCGCTGCGACCGGGCGGGACACGTAGCCGCGTATGGCACGCGCAGACCAAGAGAGCAGCTGGGCGAAAGGTCAGAGCGGCCGGTAGGGAAGGCGGAACACCCACAGCAGCGGACCAAGGCAGCAAAGGTCGAACCCCGGGACAGGGACAGACGAGAGCAAGACGACGAGACGGACAGTCAATACGAGACTGCCTCAGACGATGGGTCGGAAAACAAGTAGCTCCTGGCGAAAATCGCCGCCAGGAGCACCAGCAGGCTCTGATAGAGTGGAAGCAGTTTGAGGACAAAATGGACAGCCCCCCGATGTATGCAAACATAGGGATCAACCGAGAATATTATTCCAAGGTCTTTATTGACTGCGGCTGTCTATGCTACGGAACGGTCAACGAAACTTTCGTCCGCAAACTGCGCCTGCCGCGTATTCCGATCAGGCCACGAACCCTGGACCAAATCAGCACGTCGCTCTATGGTGCTATCCGGGGCGTGACCTATGCCGATATTGACATCGATGGGTACCGCAAGAATCGAGTCTTCTTCTACATCATTCCCGGGCAGGATGATGAAGTCATCCTCGGACGAACTTGGATGAACCAGGAAGACGTGACGCTGTACCCCTCCAAGGGTTTGCTGCACATCGGCTCGCAGGACCATTGGGTCAAAGAGAGAGATCCCAACCGCACCGAGCGGTACGAACTATCTGGACAGTCAGCAGCGACGTTTGCGGGACTTGTCCGGCGAGCAAGGAAGGAGAATGAGAAGGAAGGGAAGCGGGATCAGCGCGGACTGCGCGTCTTCTCGGCCAGCATGGCGGACATCGAGAAAGCGCTTGCGCCGAAGAAGAGGACCGATGCCAGGGAGAAACTGCCGACGCACTATCACGAGTACTTGTCGGTCTTCGACCGCGACGAGGCGGATCGCCTACCTCCGCATCGACCAGGGTCTGACCATCGGATCGTCCTGGAGACGGATGCGGACGGGCGGGAAAGGGATGCACCATGGGGGCCGCTCTACGGCATGTCGCGGGAAGAGCTGATCGTCCTGCGCCGGACGCTCACCGAGCTGCTAGACAAGGGATTCATCCGCGCGAGCAGTTCGCCCGCGTCCGCGCCGGTGCTGTTCGTCCGCAAGCCGGGCGGCGGGTTGCGCTTCTGCGTAGACTACCGCGGACTCAACGCAATCACCAAGAAGGATCGCTACCCGCTGCCGCTGATTGAAGAGACACTGCGGTCACTGTCGAAGGCGAAGTGGCTCACGAAACTGGACGTCATTGCCGCGTTCCACAAAGTGCGGGTCGCGGAGGGAGACGAGTGGAAGACGGCCTTCCGCACGCGATACGGGCTCTACGAATGGCTAGTGACGCCGTTCGGTCTGACGGGCGCACCCGCCACCTTCCAGCGCTACATCAACCACACGCTGCGCGAGTTTCTCGACGAGTTCTGTTCAGCATATATCGACGACATCCTCATCTACTCGAGTGGATCGCTGGCGGATCACAGAAAGAAGGTCAAGCAGGTGCTGGCGCGGCTGCGCGACGCCGGTTTGCAGATTGACATCGACAAGTGCGAGTTCGAGACGACGAGTGTCAAGTACTTGGGCTTCATCGTCGAAGCCGGGAAGGGCATCCGGGTGGATCCGGAGAAGGTGCGGGCCATTCAGGAATGGGAAGCACCACGGTCGGCGAGGGCAGTCCGGAGCTTTCTGGGGTTCGCGAATTACTACCGGCAATTCATCCCCAAATTCTCCAATATAGCATCGCCGCTGACGGCACTGACGAAAAAGGATGCTGCATTCGCGTGGTCGAGCGAATGTCAGGCCGCGTTCGACGAGCTCAAGGCACGGCTCATCAGCGCGCCGGTATTGGCGCAGTGGGACCCGGACAGGGAAACAATCGTCGAGACGGACTCGTCCGGGTACGTCACGGGTGGTGCCCTGTCTCAGAAAGGAGACGATGGCCTCATGCGACCGGTGGCCTTTTTCTCGAAGAAATGCGCACCGGCGGAGTGCAATTACCCGATTCACGACAAGGAACTGCTGGCGATCATGCGCTGTCTGCAGCACTGGGATGCCGAGCTGAGGAGCGTGGAATCCTTCACCGTCCTGACGGACCACCTCAACCTGCGGTACTTCACCAGGAAGCAGCCTTTGAGCGAGCGGCAGGCGCGGTGGGCGGAGACGCTGTCGCGGTACAACTTCACGATCGTGCACCGGCCGGGCAAGGATGCGGCGGTGCCGGATGCGCTGTCGCGACGAGAACAGGACATGCCGCACAGTGCAGACGATGAGCGCCTGCGACGGCGACACATACAGTTACTCATGCCAGCCAAGGGAGGCGGCTTAGTGACAAGGGTCAAGAGTGGTTACGTCTCCAAAGGAGACGCGGACCAGCCGGGAGACGAAACAACGGAACAGGACGAGTTGGTCGAGAACCCGTTCACCGAGCCAGAGCTACAGGAACTATGGAAGGAAGGCTTGAAGCAGCACAACCGGTATTGGCTTATCCGGAGGGCGGTGCAGGATGGCGAGAGACGACTGCCGTCGCAATGGGGTCTGCCCGTGATGCTGTCGGAGTGCTCGATCGATGCGGGGCAGCGACTCTGCTGGCGGGAACGCATCTGGGTGCCGAACCACGAACCATTGCGCACGAGGCTTATGCAGGAGACGCACGACTCGGCGCTTGCCGGACACCCAGGACGCGACATGCTGAAGTCCCTTCTTGCTAGGCGATTCTACTGGCCCGGACTCGACGCGGACGCACGCCAGTTTGTGCGAAACTGCGACGTGTGCGGCCGTAGCAACGTCTGGAGGGAGAAGCGGCGGGGCCTCCTCAAGCCGCTGCCGGTCCCAGAGCGCATCTGGTCGGAACTGTCAATCGACTTCGTGACGGACCTGCCGCCGACCAAGTCCAACGGCTCCACAAACATGATGGTCCTCACAGACCGGCTTTCCAAGAGCGTCGTCCTCGAGTCGCTGAGGGATATTACAGCGGAGACGACGGCAAGAGCGCTGATGCGGAACGTGCTGCAGCACCACGGAATCCCCGCGGCCATCGTGACGGACCGGGGGACGCAGTTCACCAGCAGGATGTGGAAGAGGCTGTGCGAGCTGCTGCGCATCAAACAGAGGTTGTCAACGGCGTGGCACCCCGAGACGGATGGAGCGACGGAGAGGGCCAATCAGGAGGTGGAGAGGTACATACGGATTTTCACAACGTACGCGCAGGATGATTGGGACGAGTTGTTGCCAGCAGCCGCCATGGCGCTCAACAATCGGATGGCGACATCGACAGGGCTGAGCCCATTCTTCTTCACACACGGCTACCACCTCGAGCCGGTGCAGGTCAAGGAGGTACTGCGACCGGACGGAAAGTCGCCTGTGGCAAAGGCAGAAGGCATCGTGAGACGATTCCAGGAGGCAACGGAGTGGGCGCAAGCTGCGATGGCTTCGGCGCAAGAACGCCAAGAGGACAATGCGAACACGCGGAGGCAACCCTCGGACCAGTACAAGCCTGGAGACAAGGTATGGCTACGTCTCCGTAACATCCGGTCGAAGCGGCCATCCAAGAAGCTCGACTGGCTCGCGGGCAAGTACACGGTTCTAGAGACGGTGGGATCGCATGCTTGTCGGCTCGACACGCCGCCTGGGGTTCACAACGTCTTTCACGTATCGCTCCTGCGGCTCGCGGCTGACGACCCGTTGCCGTCGCAGACGTCGGACGACTATCGCCCGCCGGCGATCCTCACGGACGACGGCGAGTTGTGGGAGGTGGAAGAGATCTGCGGACACAAGAAGGTAGGACGAGAATGGAAGGTATTGGTCAAGTGGGTTGGCTGGGTAGGGCCAACATGGGAACCGGTGCGATTTCTGTCGGACACGACGGCATTGGCACAGTATGAAGCCATCCATGGGAAGATTGAATCGGCTGACACCCCTCAAAAGGGGGGGAGGAGAAGGGGGGTATTGTAACGGGCTGGGCCCGTGTGGGGTCTCGGCAGTCGCTCTCGACCTGGACCCACTCAAGCTCCTGAGCTCCGCTCAGAAGCTCTCGCCCCTTTCCCGAGTTTTCTCCTTTTTCTTCCTTTCTTCTCCAGCTTTAGGATACTCGTTGCAGTCGCTCAGCTAGTTGTCAACACACTCAGTTGAGACCGTTACACATGATCACGTCCCCCAAGGTCATGCCCTCGCGCCTGATCGATGGCTTCTGGCTGGACTGGGGCAGCAAGGATCCCTCAAGTTCGAGCTGGGACTGGACCGTCGACGCCAAACAGAGGGCAATGCTGCAGAAGGCGAAGGAAAGAGGAGCAGACATCTTTGAGCTGTTCTCGAATTCACCCATGTGGTGGATGTGCTATAACCATAACCCATCGGGGTCTCCGGCAGGCTTTCTATCCATACGCGGATGGAATAAGTGATGGAGTATGGAATATTCCATACTCCATACTCCATATTCCATACGGGCTGTCCGTATTCCATACGTATGGAATAAGACCGGAAAAATATTAACCCTGCCGAACCAATTCAGGGGGAGTGGAATTACCAGGAACATCCAAGTTTCCAGTTCGAGAACAGCATGAACACGGCACGTCGTGATGCGGTCGCCGCGGCATGTCCCAGCAGTCCTCCCGCATTTCAGGTGGCTCTACTAGCCATGTGGGGTCGCCATCGTCCACTATTGAGCCCTGCTTACGGCAGCCTATAGAGGTCACTGGCGCAAAACTCAGAAACGTACAATTTTGGGTGACAGGGGTCCGAGACAAACCCCACAGTACCTCGAGCATTGTACCTCAGCTTGAGAATTACGGAAATTTTGGCAACACCAAGCATTTGCAATTCGAAGAGCGAAAGAGCAGCGAACCCGCTGCGGTTATCTCTAGCCTACACTGGTCCGGCTCAGGCAAGCAAACCGAGAATCAGCGACCTTCACTCTCTTCACCTCCGTCAGCGACGCTTTCATCCTCACTTTCATCCCGCTGAAGCTGCTACAAATACGAGTCAGTGGCCGGCCTGGGACAATTATCATAGCGACCTTGACAATGAACTCACGATCCAGAGCCGAGCAGCCTCCGCAATCGTCTCCAGCGCTAGGATCTTCCGCTCTTTGTAGGTCCTTTCTACACCGTCACCGTAGGACGGCGCAGCGAGTGCAGGAGGTAGCGCTGGGACCTGTGGTGCGGCGCTGTAGGCCCGTAATTCTTGCGCTGCGCGCTGCGCGGCTGCCCGCCAGGCGTCATTTGGGTCGCTGCTGGCCTCCCTGATCTCGCGATTCAACCGCCAGAAGGTGCGTACTGCGGCAACGGCACCTTGCGGAACCTGCAAATGCCATTCAGCCACAGCTCAGCACATCTCATCCAGTGGCAGAAACACTCACTGGTTTACAAGTATGGCCGTTCCTCGCGCAGTCCCAACACGCTGCACCAGTGTCTACGTATGCGCATTAGCACAGCGATTTTGCTTTGGAGGGATTGCCTCCTTACTGTTCTGTGACGCGCACTCGTGGCCGGGAGCCTTTGTCGCTCGAGTCACGCATGGACGGCACGGGAATTCACGCGGCGAGCCAAGGGGAGGAGCCTTCTTTATTTGTTGTTTCCGCTTCTGCGAGGAACACAGAATATCAGCAATACTCCATAGCAACATCAGGCCAAACTATCTCACGGTAACCTTGCCGGTCGTTGCTCGCGCGCTCGGCACTGGCTTGCCCCTGCCGATGCCCACTCTGGGGTTGGTACTGGACATTTCGCTGCGCAATGCACCCTGTGATGTGGTTGATGCGTGCCTGTGACACGGCGCAGTAGGTTACAATAGGCGGTAGACGTATGTCGAAGCGCGACCAAACGCATCTACGAGGAGCGACAAAAGGGTAGCCGAATTGGCAGGGTTCGAAGAATCCCCTGCTTCGAAATGTTTTGCCGTCTCGTCAACGCTAAGCCGCTGCGGGCCCGCACCATCAGCGCTGCGGTCCAGTGATCAATCACTGATGCCGGGCTACCCCTTTTCCCCGGCTCAATAACGATCAGCGCTGGGGGCTTCAACGGGTCGCCGACATCAATCACCATGGGGCGGCCGCCGAACCCAATTGACCAGTATCGCGACTATGTCAGCGCCCTTTATCTTGACGGTGTATCTCGAAGCAAGATAAGGTACAAACTTCGACGCCACTTCCACGTCGCGGTCGACCTGAGCACAATCACGCGGCGCATCGCGAAATGGGGCCTTCCGCGCCAACAGTCTCGCACCTGCGAAAGTCCGGAACTTGTCGAGGCCATCCGCGATCTCATATTTCGCGTCGGCCTGACCGAGAAGCAAACATTGAAGGTACTTCAACGACAAGGTTGGACCATCACTGCGCGAGGCCTCAAACGTATTAGGCTTCACCCAGACCGCCGTTGGGTGCGACGTGTGGACAGCGACGAGGAACGCCTTGCATTGCTGGCGAAGACCGAACAGGTCATCATCGAAATGACACAACGATCCAATGCTATTGCAGGATATGGCAGAAGACTCCTCCAACCCTACCTACGTCAACAAAAGCAGCTCTGGGTGCCGAGAGATCCGCTGTTCGAAATGTACAAGATCATGTTTCCGAACGAGGTCGAGATGCGGAAGAGGATGATGCGGAGGAAGAAAGGGCAGTTCCTCGTTCCGGGTCCGAACTACCAATGGTGTATCGACGGGCACGATAAGCTCAAGGCGTACGGTTTCGAAATATACGCTGCGATCGATGCCTACTCGCGCAACATTATTTGGCTCTACGTCGGCCACTCAGCTACAACCGCTTTAAGCGTATTAAAGCAGTATTTGGCGGCTTGCGATGCCTATGGCATCAGGCCATGGTATCTGCAAGCAGACAGAGGCCGGGAAACGCCATTGATCGCAGCCGCTCATTGGAATTTCGCGCTAGCCGCGGAGGGACGGGTGGAATGGAATGGACGTGTCTTCCAGCAAGGGAAGCTGCTGAGGGACTCGTACAAGGCGACTCCAAGCACCAAGAACATCAAGATCGAAAGCTGGTGGGAGCGGATGCTCCACGTCTCGTCACGACAGTGGGTGGACTACTTCGGCGAGCTCGCAAGGGACGGCGACTTCGATGGTGATATGTTGGAAGACCAAATTGCGATGTACGCAGTCTTCGAAGATGTCTTGCGGCAGGAACTCTTCGATTTCGTAGAGGCGTGGAATGTGCACCGCATACGCCTCCAGAAGAACCGCCCGCACGTGGTCCACTGCCAACCTTGGATGAACTACCACTACCCCGACCCAGAAAAAGCATGCAATTGGGGTATACCAATCGATCGTTCGGTTCTCAGTGAAGTGGCGCGGCCGTTGGCTGATATTGACATCAGTTCAAGCCTAGAGCCGGAGACAAAACGATGGTGCAGCGCGGCACTCACAGAGATGGGCTACGACGAGGTATTGGCGGGTACCCACCCAGACCTTGACAAGCTTCGCCCATTCAAGCGCTTTTATCTTGGCCTTCGCGGAAGGATCATTGACCACCTTGAAGGCGGCCGGCAGCCGGTGCTAGCGTATCGCAAGGCACCTACAGGAGGAGTTGCTGAATATGTGAGCTATTATCCCTACCTGTGTGCCGGAACTATCTAATTGCATTGTAGCAAGTGTTGCTTGATCGAGCGAACGAAGCCCAGCAAGTCGAGCTTGCGGAAGCGCAGCCAGCGGAAGAGCCGCTAGTCGAGCTGGGGTATGCCGATGAGGAAGGAAAAGACATCGAAAGTCTGAGTAGTAATGAAGGGGATGAAGCTGACGAAGGCATTTACGATGCAGCGTCGGAGTAGCTAGTTCCTCCGTTTCTTGTATCGTGTCGCGAATGTAGCAGGAGTTTTGGTACCTCGGTAACGCGTAGAGTGAGCAGGCGGAAGCCCATCAATGGTCGCTTCGTTGGTCAACTGGCGAGGAGTCCTTCCTGCAAGCCCATTGGCGCCTGCCAACTGTAGGCTCATCTATCGCGGTAGGTCAGCATCTACTTCGGTCTTCGTTTGCTTGGCTTCTTACGAACTCGGATGCAAATTTGGTATTGGCCCCATCTCCGACCTCGCCCCCCGTCTCTTCATCACCCTCAGTCATATCTTGTGTGCCGCCGAAGATCAGATCTGAGAGAGACTCATCCACCCCATCGAGCCCCTCCAGGTTGGATTCGTCGCAGGTCAACGCCGGCAGAGAATCCGCAAAGTCGTCTTGTATTTTGACGTGGATCTCTTGTTTGATCTCATCCTTCTCAACCGCAAATCCATCCTTAGTACGCTTTTCTTCTTTGACTCGCTTGTTCTGCCAACCGGACGGGCTCTCGTTCTCCTCTTTGATCTTTCGCTTCCTCTTCTCTCTGGTGGGCGTCGAAAACTCATCGGGTCGGAGCGGCGTAATAGGCTCTTGCTTGTCGACCACTTGTGTGGACGTCAAGACCACAAGAACCTTCAGTTGCCCGGCTTGGTTATTGGAGAAGTGGCCCGACGCAAGCATACTCGATGGCGTTGTGTACTTGTTTGTGTTCGGAACTGTCACGATCTTCTTGCCAGAAAAGGCCGAAGCGTACGAGAGCGACCAAAGCTCTTTGTTGGCAGGATCGATAGTACTCGGCAGCGGGCGTAGGTGGTCGAACAGCGTTTCCGTGAATGCGGGCCATGTCAGTAGATCTGCAGAGTTGAACTTGATAACAGTGTCCTTCAGAGGCAATACCGTCTCCGGAATCTCGACCACGAGCCCGTTAAAGTCTCTTGTCTCCAGGCTGACAAGAAGAAGACTGATGTGAACCCATTGGTATCCCGTCCGCTGTCGCATTGGCTTTCTGGTGGTGGTTTTCGCGTTGTGGATGGCTTGGCTTGCTGCCGATGCGACCGCACTGAACGGTGGGTGGTTCGAGGAGGGGATCCGCCCTCGTGAATTGGCTCCGCTGAGGGCTGATATGGTATTGGGAAGGAGTTGGGCATGCCCGATACCGGAGAATGATGCCTTCTTCTTCGTTCTGTCGCGCATGAGCTGACTGGCCGGGCTCACTGGACGTGGTGGAGTATCCTCGAGCTCAACCACTTCATCGTCAGGCCCGGGAATTGCCGGAGTCCTGGATCTGCCTCGACGTTGGGATGAAAAGGGGTTGGCTAGTCCGCACCGGCCGCAGTAGTTCTCACCAGCGTATATGGTGGTGAACAACTCATGGTGCTTCTTTCCGGCTTGTACGCAGTAAACATGCTCCGTCGGTATAGTGGGAGAAACCATTACGCGCAACGAATAAGGCCGAAGGGTAAACTGGAGGATTGGGAAAGAAAGGAGTCTGGTAACGAGTGTTGAATAATTTCGGATCGTGATAATATCGTTCTGCGCTGTGGCTGAGTCGCTGGAGGCTCACTCGGGAAGAAGATCGCCGCGCTAGTCCGCAGCTGACCCGATGCGAAACTCCCAATGTTCAGGGTGCATGCTGCGCGCCTTTGCGATCAAAACTTACAACGCGCAATACTTCAATGAGCAGACCACGAGGCAGCGCAATTTACTCTGCTTGCTAGCCATATACGCGGGCGAGCCAGACGATTACTCGCTAGATCAAGGGATAATAAAACGTCGCTGTGGGCTGCGCTGTCTGAGCGACCGCCACCCAAACCCTCTGCCGGTACGATAATTGTCATTGAATGTTTGGGCAACCGTGTAAGGTGCTCTTTGTGAAAAGTGAACACTTAGGAGGGTTATTCCCCTCTCACGAAGCGCTTCAAATTGAGTACCTAAGCACTAGATGTCGCTCCGAAGGACGTGCTGTGTGTGTGTGTGTGTGTATTTTTCGTCCAGCGGCCATGAGGCCGCTCAGGTCCCTTTGGGGCACAGGACGTGCTGGGCTAGTGGGTCCATCCTACGTTATCGATACAGGTTCTGGTGGGTCTCAGAGATTACCTCCAGGTGTCCCCTCCCCTCATCTTCCCATCCCGAAAAGTAAACAAACCACCATCCAGCATTTCAACGGCTCTGAGGCGCTCCAATTCGTGCTCGGTGCCCGTCAGCGGGTCGTCCAAGCGCGGCATCTAAGTGCCGTATTCTACTGGCCTCGAGAGAGGCCGTCGTCGGAGACTGCGAGAGCAGGCTCAATTGACCCGGGCGGGCAAAGGGTGTTGCAACACCCTCCGCCTAGACGGGTCACAGAGTGAGAAGTGACAAAAGAAAGAAAGGGAGCGAGCACCGTCCGCCTAGTGGCGAGGACACGACCATTCGAAGAACGAGCTTGCCTTCGCCAGCTTGACGAACTTGTTGAAGTCTCTGCCTATTGCACGATTGACTGCCGCAGTCGGTGAGGGTGCCAGCCTCATCCGATGTCGCGGCAGAATCTTTCGGCAATAGAAGAGATGACTTGGCTCTTTTCGTCGGCCACATGAGCATAACAGCCGCGCGTCGTCGTGGTTGAATCTCTCGTGGTAGTCGGCAAAGTCTCCGTGACGAGACCGTGCCGCGAGCAGGTGGTGGAGCAGTGGTCGTGGGAGCTCTAGCTCTGGTGGGCAGCCGATGGCAGGCTTGAGATGCAGTGGCTTGTACTGGTCGGGTGCAGAGGCGTCCCACCAGGCTTCAAAAGCGTCTCTGGGCTGCTGCCGGGCAGTCCTGCGCAAATGAGCGAGTGTCGGGAGAGCGTCTGCTGGTTCGGGCAAGGAGGTGGCCGCCTTCGCTAAGGCGTCCGCCTGCTCGTTGCCCGCAATGTTGGTGTGGCCGGGGATCCAGCGGACCTCGACGGCGCCATGTGTCGTGGCCAAAGCCTGAAACTCGAGGAACACTTCCTGAGAAGAGTCCGCGGGCATGCCTCTCAGGCAGATTGCGGCCCCCAGATTATCGAGACACACGAAGATGCGTCGTGGGCTAGGGAGGTTCAGTGCAGCACGCAATCCCTCAAGGGCGCCCTTAGCTTCGGAGTCGAAGACCTCCGCTGGGCCAAGGCGGCCGTTGCCAGTCGTCAAGGTATGTCCATCGCGATGGACTACATAGCCGTACCCAGCGGCCTTCTCTGTCGATAAGGATCCGTCTGAGTAGACGACGAGCGTCTCACTCGGGATAGACCGGAGCCATTCCAGGAAGTCTTCTGCAGAGTCGTCTTTCGACGCGGTCTGTAGGGGCGTCGCGTGCTCGTCGAAATGGCGGGGGAGGAGCAGTGGTCGTGTGCTGCGCGGTAGCAGCTGGTCGCTGCGTCTGAGTCTAGTCCGGAAAACCTCGCGAGGCATCTGGTACTTCAGCTTGATTGACCTCTGGATGGTCCGCGGCTTCGGCTGCAGTGTGCGTTTTGCCAGCGGGTGTGCCTCATCCACACGCTTAAGGCGGGCTGCGAAGCGTATCCGGCGAGTTTCGAGCAACTGGGCGATCGGCGGGATGCCACTCTCACGATGCAGCGCGGCGATAGGCGTCGTCCTCCAGACTGGCAGAACGGCACGCATAGAGTTGTGAAGCGACTTGTTCATCTTCCGCAGCAGCTGTTGGATTCCCGAGGGGCCCTCTTTCGTGGGCTGGCGCCAGCGAGGGCTGCTCAATCCAGGGTACCAGGCCTCGACGCCATGGAGCAGCTCCGGCTCGACACAAGCTCGTACGGCTCTTTGCATAGCGCTCGGAAGTGGGCCATGTTTGGTGTTGGCGAGTCCTCGCAAGTGGTGTGCCACGGCTTGCGCCTTAGCTGTCCATTTCTCGACGTGGGTCTTGAACGTCAGAGTGCTGTCGAGCCAGATGCCTAGCCAGCGCATCGCTTTTTCCGGGCGTCTCTCGCCTTCGTGGAATATCGGCGGCGACACCTTGGGTTTGGTTCGGCAGAAGTGCATGACCTCGGTTTTTGCAGGGTCGAAGCTTATTCCGTTGGCGGCGCCCCATGTTACGAGCTCGCTGACATAGCGCGACGCCCGGTCGGCCGTCGTCTCCAGCGAGCCTCCTACGCATAGGATGCCAGTATCGTCGGCGTAGCCGAATCGACCCGTCGGATTGCCCAGGCGATAGATCGGCTCGGTGTACAGCAAGAAAAGGATAGGCGAGACGGGCGAACCCTGCGGCAGCCCGCACTGGAGTGGGGAACTGGGTGTCGTAATGTCCTGATATCGCACGCACGCCGAGCGGTCGGACATGAACGAGCCAGCCCACCGTGCGAGATGCTCAGGCCATCCCTGCTGGCGGAGGCGGAGGATCAGTCGGTTGCGGAGGACGGTATCAAAGGCCCCCTGGATATCCATTGTCACCAGCGTGGCGACCTGTCCGCGAGCGAATGCTTCTTCGATGTCGTGCACGAGAGCAGCCACGAGGTCGACAGCGGACCTCTTCGGCAGGGCCCCAGCTTGTTGCGGATGGAGCACACCATAGTGGATGGACGCCCACGCTAGGCGACGTGCGATGAGCCTCTCAAGACCCTTGCCTAGGCAGGAGAGCAGCGAGATTGGTCGCCAGGCGCGTGGTGTCGACAAATTCCGACGACCCGGCTTCGCTATCATGACCACCTCTGCCTCTCTGAATGGTTGCGGATGGTGACCGAATCGGAGACATCCCTCGTATAGACTACGGACATGCTCACCGATAATATGCCAGGCCGCTTTGAGCATCTTGACAGTGATGTTGTCAGAGCCGGGGGATGTGTTTCCCGTGCGGATGGTCGCGTCCTGCACCTCGGCTAGTGATACATCTTGAGCGAAAGGTATCGGTCTTGTCGCGGTGACTGGGACCCACGGGTCGGGTATGTCGTCTTCCGCCGTTCGTCTTTCCAGCGTGGCTCGTCGAAGGGCATTCGCTTTGTCGAGCTGCGTTTCGTATACTTCGCCATCTACCTCGAGCGGCGGTGGTTGGAAGGCACCTGGAGACTTCAGCCAGCGGACGGCTTTAAACACAGACGCACTGTCGTTGAAGCTGTCGATGAGTTTGCGCCAGTATAGCCGTTTAGCTTGCCGGACAACCTTCTGGAAGTCCTTCTTGGCGAGCTGAACGTCCCGACAAAATCCAAGGGGATAGACTCTTCTGATCGCGCGGTATTCCGCTGCGGCGAGCCGGCATTCCTCGGTCCACCATGGGGCGCTGCGTCCTTGCTTTCGAACGGGGCGACCGGCGACCTTCGCCGCCGCTTGGAGGAGGCGCACCAGGGCGGATGCAAGAGCATCAAGGTCATGGATAGTTGTCGTCGGGGCTGGAATGTCCACTGACCCATACTGGACGAGATCTACGAACCGCTTGATCTCGTCTTCCGTCGTGACGCGGACTTTTCCAGGTGGTATTGGCGCTACGCCCACCTCCGGAAGCGCTATGCTGAGCGTGAAGTGGTCGGAACTAGTGGCCAGATGGTCCTCCACGACCGCCTCGGAGAGTGGTACATTCGAGAAGGCAAGGTCTATGGTATTCCCATGCGGGTTTGTGGGCACGTCGGTCGGATTGAGCAAGCTGAGGCGATTCTCTGCTGCCCAGTGAGCGATGTCGTCGCCCCGGCCATCGAGACGACCGGTCTGCCAGCTGTAGTGTTTAGCGTTGAAGTCTCCCGCGACCAAGCACCTGCTCGGCGGGCTCCAGGCTAGGAGTATGTCAAGGGCCGCGTCGAAGTCAGGCTGTCGGTAGCAGTTGACTATCGTCGTATTGTTGATGGTGAGCCAGAGAATGTCACGAGTTGTCGCCGGACGTCGTTGGTCGGCCGTTAGGCCGGGGCGTCGCCGGACGTATGTCATGACTCTTGGGCGGGTAGTATTGTTGGTCCAGCTATCGACTGGAGAAAAGGTATCATATGCTGGGTGGGTTTTGGTGAGACAGCGGCCATATTTCGCTTCTGTCCACGGCTCCTGCAATAAGACGACGTCGTACTGTTCGGCGTCGGCCAGGGCGAGGGCACAGTCATGAGCCGGCGGGATCTTGCCCACGTTCGCTTGGAAGATACGCAGGTTCTTCTTGCCGTTTTGTTGAGTACGGGAATATCGCGTCATTGATCGTGCGAGACGGGATCGATGGGGTCGATGCGTCGTTTCTTGGAAGGAGAGGCCGGTCTGCTCACGGGCCGAGGAGTCGTGTCCACGATGATGAATGGCGGAGTTATAGTCATAGTTGGGCTGAGGGTCGAGGTTTCGCTCTCCGCTCGTAAGGTTTCGACTTCGGGCTCGTGTTGTTTGTCGTCGGGCTGGGGAGCGCTGGGGGGCGTGCTGCCGGGCGTGCTGCCTGGCGTGCTGCCAGGGGCAGAAGGGCTAAGGCGGTCGTTCGCCTCAGGCGCGGTCAAGGGCGCGGGTCCGGGTGAGGGGCTCACGGCCTGAGGCGGTCCTCCGTCCGATCGGGAGAGCGCCTCCGCCTGTGCCGTGTTTTGCTTTAGCTGGGCGGATAGCTGAGCGCCCATTTCTCGGACGCGGGTTTTCTCTTCCTTGGTCAATCGGCGGAAAGCGCCATGGGACCGTATGGGACGTGCCGGGCATTTCAGGAAATCTGCGGCATGCGGTCCGAGGCAGTTGCCACACTGCTCCGGCGCTGCGCAGGAGGAGTCGTCGTGTCCGGCCTTGCCGCATCGCTTGCAGGACGGTCGGCGGTCGCAGCTATGTCGGGCGTGAAAGTCCCAGCATTTGTCGCATTGGCGGGGCGCTACCGGTTTGTCGATGTATCGGGCCAGTCTGCTGGAGCCGAAAAGCCGCCAGGGTTTCTGCGTGGGTTTGAGGAAAGACACGAGGAGTGTCTTGACAGGAAAATCGTTCGAGTCGTGACGACTAGGGCGGATGTTGACGGCCGTCTGGCCGGTTTGGCAGGTAATTTCGCCTTTGACGGCTTCGTCGTAGTCGGCTTCGTTGCCTTGGAGATCAGTGAGCCTGCGAGGACAATTGGATACCACGTAGGTGTACCATTTCTTGCTGACTTCAACGGATTCCGCGCCGAGATCGTCAGCCCATTCGGATTGGCGCTGGACGAGGAGGTCCGAAGGACGTGCTGGAGATTTGGACACATTGTTCAGGGTAGGTCCAGGGTTCTGCTTGACGACTTCTGAGGGCTTGGGAAGGTGAAGACCTCCCGCGCGGCCCCGCTGCTGGTGCGCAGTGACCTCTCCAGGCCGCTTGGGATGTACTCTTCAGCGAGACATGTGGGCCGCTGGCTCCGGACAACCCTGCCCCCAATGTGCAGGGTGAGTTTTGCGCCAGTGCACCCTCTCGGCCTCCGTACCTGCTGAAAGGCTTCTATTGCTATCTCAAAGGCTTCTATTGCTAAGTTATCTCAATTCGAAAGGAGTGTGCTGTTGTGGGCCAGTTCGCAAGATGAGCGTGGCCGCAAATGCGGGGACCGTGGTGGGGCTGCGGGGTAGCCTGACGCCGACGCGGCGCCGGGTCGTGAAGCGGAAAATCGACGATTCGGGGAATGAATCGGGCAGAAGCAGCAGGTATGCGACACGAACGACTGCGAAATCGACGCTGGCGAAGGAGGGCGTCTGCGCGACCGACTCGCGAAATGGAGGCAGCGACGGTGGCGACGGAGGCGCGACGCTCCAGCACGTCTCGGAGCTTCTGGGCGATTGCCGCGCTGAGTTCGCGGGGCTCAAGCAAATGATCCGAGGGCAGGGCGACGTCATTCGCACCCAGCAGGAGACTATCCGAGACCTAAAAGCGGCGTCCGAGGAGCAGCAAACCTTGATCCGGGATCTGAAGCTCGCGTTGGAGGATACCAAACAGCATATGGGCCTGGAGCTGAAGCGAGTGACCGACAAACTTGAAGCTATCACGGCGCGCCCATCCGTTACCCCGCCGCGATCTTTCGCCGAGGTGGCGGGGCCGCACCGGCCATGGCAGCCTGCAACCGTGACGCCCAGCAAGGCGGCAACCGCCCCTTTCGCCGCCTCGCTCTATTGCACGATTGACACGTCGCGAGTGGAAGAAGCGAACAGAGACCATGTGCAGGTGGGAGCAATCCGGCATGCCATCGAAGGGGAGATGAGGGCCACAGATGGTCAAGCGACTTGGCGGTGCGCGGCGGTCGTGAGGGACGCTCGAGCCGCAGAGCGCATCAAAGTGATCTGCAGAAACGACGACGAACTGAAGCAAGTCAAGGAGGCTGCACAGAAGACAGCCGTCGTGGGCGCGCGAGTCATGAGGGACCAGCTCTACCCAGTCAAAGTCGACAATGCGAACAGGAGCATGGTGTTAGATGCAGAAGGGAACGTGCTGCCGGGCGCTGTCGAGGCGCTTGGTGCAGAGAACAAGGTCAGCATCGCCAAGGTGTCGTGGCTGAGCAACAGACAATCGGGAAAGTCCTACGGATCGATGGTGATCTACGTCACAAAGGAAAGCGACGCGAGACGGCTTATTGACGGCCACTATTTCGACCTGGCCGGCGAATCGGCTATCACGAACGTGTTTGAACGACGGGCGGGGCCCGTGCAGTGCTACAATTGCCAGGCCATCGGGCACAAGTCGTTCCAGTGCAAGAACTCCCAGCTCTGCGGCAGGTGTGCGATGCCTGGACATCAACGCAAAGGATGCCAAGCTGCAGAGCCCAAGTGCGTGCCCTGTGGTGGGCCGCACGAGTCGCTCGGCCGAAATTGTCGGATGCGGAACCCGCGCAGCAATGAGTAAGACGCTAAGCATCTTACAACTTAATGTGCGGAAGCGAGAACCGGTTCAGCAAAGCTTGATGAACGACGATGCACTCAAAGACTTCGGGGTGCTGGCGGTCTCCGAGCCGTATGCGAGGCTGGTGGACGGCAGGGTGGTCACGAGCCCGATGTGGCACAACAACTGGACGAAGATGATACCTACGAAGAGGCACGATGCTCTCTGGCCGATTCGAAGTATGCTCTGGGTGCGAAGCGACATTGAGGCAGAACAACTGCCGATACCATCGGCTGACCTCACGGCGGCAGTGCTTCGACTGCCGGAGAGGGACGTCCTGGTTGTGTCGGTATATGTGCAAGGAAAGAGCGTTCAAATGCTGGACTCAGCCACGAAGCTATTGCACGACCTTCTTCAATCATTTCGTGACGATACAGGTAGACGCACAGATGTGGTTCTGGCGGGGGACTTCAATCGCCATGACCTGCTTTGGACTGGGGACGACGTCTCGGCTAGGAGACAAGGTGAGGCTGAACCCATCATAGACCTGATGAATGAGCACGGCCTTCGTAGCCTGCTTCCGAGGGGTACGAGGACGTGGCAGGGTCAGGACCAGGAAAGCACCATCGACCTGATATTGGTTACCTCGGAGCTGGCGGACGAGCTGATAACGTGCGTCCCGCACTCCACGGATCACGGGTCAGACCATCGGGCGATCCATACGACTTTCGATGTAACGTTGCCCGAGCGAATCACGACGCCAAGATTGATGTTCAAGAACGCTCCTTGGAATTCCATCAGGGCAAGAGTGGAAGAGGGCCTCAGGGAGCTCTCGTGGACGGTCGATGTGCAAGCACAGACCGACCAGTTCATGCGGGTGGTGTTAGAGGCGATCGATCATTTTACGCCTCGAGCCGAACCTACACCGTACGCCAAGCGCTGGTGGACGAGGGATCTGACACAACTACGCCAGTCGTATGCGTTCTGGCGAAACCAGGCTAGGTCGCAACGGCGGACCACGCACGCCTGCCCGGATTTGGAACGGCGAGCCAAGGAGGCAGCCAAAGAATATCACGACGCCATACGGAGACAGAGGAAATCACACTGGGAAGACTTTCTGGCCGAAGATGTTAACATCTGGAAGGCAGCCAAGTATCTTAAGCCTGGCGGGGACGCCATGAGCGACAAGGTGCCGCCACTGAGGAAAGGTGATGGGACCGTGACCAGAAATAGGGCGGAAGCAGCGGAGCAACTGCTCGAGACGTTCTTCCCCCCACTGCCAGCGAGAATCGAAGCAGAAGGGGTGCGTCCACAACGGAGAGCAGTAGCCATGCCGGATTTGACTCTGGAGGAAGTCGAGGTCAAAGTCATGGGGGCGAAACCGTGGAAAGCAGCGGGAACGGATGGCCTGCCGGCGATGGTGTGGAGGCAGCTCTGGCCGGTAGTGAGGCATCGCGTTCATGTGCTCTTCCGGGCGTCGCTCCGGGATGGCGTTGTGCCCCATCAATGGCGGACAGCAAAGATTATCCCGCTAAAGAAGCCGGAAAAAGGAGACTACACGGAGGCGAAGGCGTGGCGACCTATATCCCTTTTGTCAACGCTGGGCAAAATCTTGGAAGCGGTCGTCGCAGAGCGCATATCGTACGTGGTGGAGGCCTATGGGCTGCTACCTGCGAACCACTTCGGTGCGCGAAAGCGACGGTCGGCCGAGCAAGCTCTCCTTCTCTTGCAAGAGCAAATCTACAAAGCATGGAGAGCCCGGAAAGTACTAAGTCTGATCAGCTTCGATGTCAAGGGCGCGTACAATGGAGTGTGCAAGGAACGATTGCTGCAAAGGATGAGAGCCAGAGGGATACCAGAGCAGGTGGTCAAGTGGGTCGACGCGTTCTGCTCTGCTAGGACGGCCACAATCGTCGTGAACGGGCACACGTCGGAACGGCGCGACTTGCCACAAGCTGGTCTCCCACAGGGGTCGCCGCTGTCGCCGGTGCTGTTCTTATTCTTCAACGCAGACCTGGTGCAGCGGAGGATTAAGGCAGCAGGCGGATCAATCGCATTTATTGACGATTACTCGGCTTGGGTCACCGGCCGGACTGCAGAGGCTAACCGCGCAGGCATTCAGTCGATCATTGATGAAGCAATCGATTGGGAGAAGCGTAGTGGCGCGACCTTTGAGGTGGACAAGACGACCATTGTCCACTTCACGCGCGGCGCCGCGGGGAAAAGTGACGAGCCGTTCTGGATCAAGGGCAAAGAAGTCAAACCCGAAACCAGCGCAAAAATCTTGGGGTTGATCATGGATGACGGCCTGCGGTACCAGAAACACATGGCCAGAGCTGCCGAGAAGGGGCTCACCGCTGCCATGTGCTTGAAGAGGCTGAAGCTACTGTCACCGAGGGTAGCGAGACAGCTGTTCAATGCGACAGTCGCCCCGGCGATGGACTATGCGTCGAATGTCTGGATGCACGCGCGTCGGGCGAAAGAAACTGGCTGGCTAAACAAAGCGCAGCGAATTGGCGCGCAGGCCATCACAGGAGCGTTCCAGAGCGTGGCAACCGCTGTGGCTGAGGCCGAGGCCGGCATCCGAGCAGTTGGAGAACGGCATAAGCAGGCTGCGACGAGACTCTGCATCGATCTGCGGACGCTGCCGCAGACGCATCCGCTGGCAGCACTGAGGAACAAAGCGAGCAAGCGGTACCTCTCGCCAATGCAAAGCCTTGCCGCCATGGTGGCTAAAGTGTCCACGGAGCGAATGGAAGTCATTAACGAGTATGCATTACGGCCGTGGACGGACCGTATCCCTTTGTTGGGTGAGGACGACCCCGAAGGGCCCAAGACACCGCATGACGTACAGAACATCTTGATAGCAACCGCGGCGTCGCAGAGGAACGACGCTGTGGGCATGGGAGGCGTCGTTTGCGACACAACGCTTGGCGGCGTGGGCCACACTCTTGCCACTTTTTCCGTCACCATCGGGCCTGGAAGCGAACAAAATCCGTACACAGCAGAGCTAGAAGCGGTAGCGACAGCGCTCAGATCTATACCACCAAGCCTTGTCCCCCAGGACGTGACAATCGCGGTAGGTAACCGATCGGTAGTGGCAGCGATCAGACGACCTCAGCAGCAATCTGGACAGTGTACTATCAGTGGGATCTACGATCAAATGAAACGACTTCGAAAGAGAGGCTGTACTGTCAGGCTCATGTGGATACCGGCCGGTGAAGAGTTCGCGCCGCGGCAATTGGCCAAAGCCGCAGCGAAACGAGCCACGGAAAGGGGATGCGAGGCGGAAATGCCATGGTACCAGACGAGGACGACGACGCTCCGGCTAGCTCTCGCCCAAGAACGAGCGCTTGAACAGCTACCGGAAAGCGTCGGAAAGTATTCGAAACGGATCGACAAGGCGCTGCCGGGCAAGCATACCCGTGCGATATACGACTCGCTGAAAAGGGAAGAATCAGATGTGCTGGCGCAGCTCCGCACCGGCATGGTTCGACTAAACAGCTATCTCCGCAGGATAGGAGCGACAGACTCGGATCTGTGCGATTGCGGACAAGCGACAGAGACCGTAGAACACTTTCTCTTTCGATGCAAGAATTGGACGGCACAGCGGGAAATCTTGCTCGAGTGCGCACGAACAAAGATTGGGAATTTGTCTTTCTTTTTGGGAGGCAAAGCTGCGTCGGATGACGACAGATGGGAACCGGACATGCAGGCCGTGCGTGCGACGATCAGATTTGCAATGGCGACGAAGAGGCTGGAATCGACCGGCGTCGCCCAGGGCGTGGGTCTTTAACATGCGAATATACTAACAAAACAGCCTCGGCTGTGGCAGACCGTGCTTCAGTTGCTGAGAATAGGATGCTGAACACTTGAAGAACTTGGCCTTCAAGCAGGCCTGTCATGGGATCAAGAGCGACGAGGTTGGCTTAAGTGGCGCGACGATTTATCTGTGGGGCTTGGGGTGCCATGTACCAAACGAACCAGATTGTCATTAGGTAGTGTCAAGGCCCTATAGGGACTTCCCTCCGGGCGTAATAAAAATCCATCCGTACCTGCTCATCTCCAACTTCTGTTCCACTGAACCCCTCTGACGCCAGCGTCCGTAAGACTCGAAAACGCAAGGCAACCGCCAACACTTGGGCGCACGCCCGCGAGCCACAGGACGCAGAGCCAGCGCGCTGCCCTCGGAAGAACGAGAAGATTTATTACTGTATGCACTGCCGGGACCCCACCTATTCCACGACCGTCTCAACCACGTTTCGCCGCCACTTGCTCAAGGTCCACGGAATTGAGCTCATTGCCCCCGACCATCCGATCAAGAAACAGCGCGACAACCTGATCCAGGATGCTTTCGCCAAGGCAGGCGAAGTAAATGCCGCGAAGCAATCAGCAAGACAAGAGGAGACTCTTCGAGCTGCAGTCAATCGCAAGGCAGCGCTTGAAGCCCTGATGCAGCTCGTCACGGTCCGCAATCTCTCCTACAACTGTAGCTCTTGGCCAGAACTACACGCGCTCATTTGTGCGGTAAACTACACTGCGGAGGATCTTGTAAGCCTCTCACACGGCTCCATTCAAAAGCTGGTCTCCAATTCCTACTGTGTGCACAAAGATATCCTGCGGAGAAAGCTCCAATCCTCGCCGTCGAAGCTCCATCTCTCCGCCGATGTCTGGTCGGCTCCAAACCACAAAGCATTCCTTGGTATTTGCGTCAAATTTGTGGACACGGACGCCAGAGAGACGCTGCAGGCGCTACTTGCGCTGTCAGAGCTACCGGGCATCGATGGGCCTGGCAGCCATGGCGCAGCTGAGCAGTGGAAGTTGATTCAGCATGTGCTCGAAGACTACAACATCTGGAATAAGATCGGCTTCTACACCGGCGATAATCATGGTTCCAACGACAAGCTCTGTCGTCTGCTCAGCGAGCATCTGCGGAGGAAAGGTATCAATTGGGAGGCAAAGAAGCAGAGGATTCGATGCCATGGTCACGTCATCAATCTCGCTGTGCAAGCATTCCTGTTTATGGACTCCAAAGAAGCCGCACAGGCAGCTTTGGAACAGATCGAGGGCGACGACGAAGTTGCGTTTGGCAGTGACTTCGCGGAGCGGGTCAGGGCGCAAAAGGCGTGTGGCTGGCGTCGACCATTGCCGCTTGGCAAAGTCCACAACATCGCCGTGCATATGCGCGAGAATGACTACCGATGGAATCGATTTAGGAAGCGCGCAGGAAGGTCCTTGGGGCTTGACAACGATACGCGCTGGAATTCATGGTTCATTCTTCTCGACGTTACGCTGGATCTCCAGGAGCACGTGGAGTGGTACCTGAGAAAATATTACGAGGACGTGCAGGACGACTATCTCAACCCGAATGAGTGGCGAGTCCTTCAGGAAACACGTGCCTTTCTTCAGCCTTTCTGGAAGATTACTCTGCTCACGGAGGGCCGCTATGCCACTCTAGACCGGACGCTCTTCACCATGGACGTTCTTCACAAGCATTACACACAAACCTTCCAAAGACTGTCCGACAATCACTGTCTCCGAAGTTGCATTGCAGCCTCATGGGCTGTATTTGACAAGTATTACCAGCTTACAGACGAGAGCCCTGCTTACGGGGCAGCCATGATACTCCACCCGACGAGGAAGCTGGTGGTATGGAACGGTGGCGACAGTCAACACCTTGCTCCTCCTAGGACTATTACATGTTAAGATTACTAATTAGATGACGTCACTTTGCGTATTCCATACGTATGGAATAAGCTTCCATACGAGGTCCATTCCATATTCCATATTCCATACAGGCCTGTATGGAGTATGGAGTATGGATAGAAAGCCTGGTCTCCGGGCGGCACTACGGACAACTTGCAGTCGTGGAACTACGACAGCCACGCAATCTACCTTGCGAACATTGCCAAGCGCGCAAAGGATGATTGGGGCATCACGTTCCAGTAGGTTGAAGCGTTCAATGAACCGTCTTCTTACTACTGGAAGGGCGACAGCGGAACACAAGAGGGCTGCTTCTTCAGTGTGAGCACGATGAGCACAGTCGTGGGTTACCTGAAGAATGAGCTTGCGTCAAGAGGCCTTTCGACATTCATTACCGGGGTCGACGAGACAAGTTATGATCTCGCCGCGTCGACCTGGCAAGCCTTCGACGACAACACAAAGAACACCATTAAGCGCATCAATGTCCACGGCTACCAGGGTGGAGGCGACGCGACACTCTGTACTCGTTGGCACACCAATCAGGAAAGAAACTTTGGAACAGCGAGTACGGCGACTACGGCGAGACTGGTATTAGCATGTTACCAACATGCTGCTCGACTTTGTCTGGCTTCAACCCACAGCTTGTGTATACTGGCAAGCCTTTGACATTCTGGCTGGGGCCTGATTGTGGGAGACAACGACCAGGGCACGCTCAGGGCAGCCAGCTCCAAGTTCTTTGTCCTGGCGCAATGTCGCGGCTGAATTGGGCTGAGGTCATTGCCGACAAAAGTGGCACCAGGGTATCCGTCGGCAAGGTCAATTGGCCACAAGCCTGTTCCTGTGCCTATGCCGAGAATGCGAAGCCCATTCATGATTCGGATGAATTGGCGCGAGAAATCGGCGATCATTGAGCGCCCGGCAGTAAACATGGTGAACCATATAAAGTCGATCTTGCTCTCGATCATCATGGGGAAGTTGTACGCGCCAGACCGATAGCTATGGTATCGTCGTCCCGCTCTTCCATTCGTACTTTATAATGCTGCTGCGCAACGACGTGCTGGAGGATGTCACCTCATCGTCATGCGCCGAGTCCACCTCATCTTCGTCCACTTCTGCATGGTCTTCGGCTGGTGGGTCGGCAGCCTGTTGCTGAGAAGACATGCACATAGCTGGGAGGTGAGCTGAGAGATGTTGGCAGACAAGTGGCTGCACGTGTTGGCCTTGGGATGGCGAAACGCTGTTGGGAGGATATATAGTGCTTGGGCACCCCGCCCGGCCTCTTCGTGGTGCCGGGAGACCTTCCCCACACTGGCACCTAGCCCATGGCACAGTCTGACATTCGAGTTCTGGGGTTCCTACGGTATATTTGCATGGCAGATTTCATCGCGGTGGTCCGCAGCATGCTCCAGCCATGCAACGCGCCACTCGGACCAGGGGCTCCGGACGTGTCCTTGGCGAGGAAAGGAGCTGAAAGGAAACAAGCAGACGAAACGGGATGGTCTTATTATCGTGTTTGCGTTCCAAGGCTTCCAGTTGCTCTTTGTTTTCCCGAATTCAACAACGTGCTCACCAGCGACGTTGTGGGCCGAATACGTCAATCTGAGGTGGTGTCCCAATACTTCATCCTCCGCACACTGACCTGCCAAGTTTTCAACCTGAAGGTGGCCAGCCTTGACCGTAGCAGCAATTCCTTCCAATTCGACCCACTGCGTGGCGGGACATTGGCGCGCTGACATCCCGCAGCGCCGCCCCGGGGGCCTCACGATGCCCCACTGTTTCGATAGGCGCGCTGTTCAATATTCAGGTACAGCGGGCAGCACTTGCTGACGAGGATCGGGCCGTGCGTGGCTTGCTGCGAATCGACCGGCATGGTACCAACGCAATGCTTGGAGGGCAGTGACTCATGCGCCTCGAAATACACTTCTACTGCCGAAAGAAAGCCCTCGGGCGGAGACAGGGGAAGGTATCACCTTGGGTGGGGGTTTTTGGGGGTGAAAGAAGGGGGGGGGGGGGGTGCGGGGCGTGCAGATGCGCGTGACGCAGCCACTGACAAGATCATCAATGGCAGAGAGTGGCACCACGATGAGGCCCCGGCGGATGGAATAGTGTCCCAAGCATGCTTCGCTTCAATCTGTGACCACCGAGGGCTCCGGCAATTTGCGCTCAACTTCATACCCTGCGCTGGTAACTCACAGGGCAATATCTGTACTCCTGAGAGCAACTGTTGCCCCCAAGCCGACCTGTAACCTTCTCGAAGGACGTACGTTGTGTACCAACTTCATGCCGTGACATGTTCGACAGGACTTGACTCAGAAACCGGTCGGCCCCTGTATGACACAGCCAGTGAGGAGCGAGGGAGGTCCAGAGATTAACAATTGCATGAATTGCTCCCCGTTCTTCACTCTCTGATTCATCGTGCTTGTGCTCCTTCGACCAACGCAACCTCGGGGGAGCTCGTACGATTCTCAAAGCCACAAACGTCAACCTGGCGCAGCCCATGTCAATATCGTTTCCAGGGAGCTCCGCCTCTAGGCCAAGGCTCGCAGTCGTGCTTTCACAACAGGTACCGACGCCACGTGGCCCTTAACGGGGCAGTGCCGTGCCCGGAGAAATGAACGGGCCGACCCTCGTACAACCCCTGCATCGACATCGACCTTGCGCCACGAGGCTTTCTTGAGGCGTTGGGTGGGGCCAATTAGTGGGAACAGGGTGGCATACCAAGGTTCAGCGCCACGTCGTTCCGTGGTATCCCTTGCAATCACCTTGTGCCCTTGGAGGTGGCGATGCTCATCACCACGCCCTTGTACGGTCGCTGACATACAGTACTTTGCCAACTCCAAGCACAGCGTGGCACCAGCAGCTATTTGCCTGTTGGTCAACCATCGAAGTGAACATGGGATGATCTCTACATGACTACCGACAGCGCGATCGACCCAAGTCTTGGCCTGTTCCCGCATTTTCAGCTCCACGTAACACAGCTCTGATGAAATGCTGCAGATACGGGAAACCCAGCCAGATGTTCGGCTATGCTAAGCGGACTGAGGGGGAGGCCAGCACCAGCGCCAAATGTTGCGAGACAACTGACCAGCAAGGAACCCGGGTGATCTTACGGCCTCCCTACGCGCATCACCGTCTAAAGCCCGCGAAATAAGTGCAGCCAGCCAAAGGCATCCCTGGACTGTGGATGCGGCGTATGGATGGGTAGAGGGTGGAGGGTAGCTTGGGAGCCTTGCAAGTTCGCCATGGCGCACAGCCGAGATGCCGCTGTGCTGGTGTCCCGATTGATGAGCGTCTCCAAGCCTTCTGCAGTGAAGTAATGGCTGGAGAACAATGAGAGAGATCGGAGCAGCCGCATCGGCCCTTCGAAGGGGGGAGCGCCGGGGAGGTAGTCCGACTGGGGCATAGCTGCGCCTTGAACTGTCCAGGGATGTTATTAGAGACTGCGAAGCGCGGATGGTCATCCCTGGGCGCGTGAGACGAACCGACAGCACGGGTCTGCGCATGCAATCCGCGGTTCCTGTCGATCTGGGGTCGACGCCAGCAACTTGACGGGCCAAAAAAAAAAGGGGGGGGAGAAAATTGACGGGCGGGGATATGGCTAGCACCCGTCCGTTGGACGATTCCGCGAACAGTGCCCGGGGTCCCGGTCTCCTGGAAAATGAGGTTCAAGGCTGCCGTTGGTGGAGACATGGGAGGCAGCCTTGATCGGCATGAATCGGCGACGTCGCCCAATAAGAGAGGCATGTGTCCTTTTGCACGTGGCATCCCGACGGACGGGTTAGGGGTAGGGTGGCTAACGCCAGAGTTGTGCACGGCGTCAACCTTATGGCCAGAGCATACGAAGTACAAACCTCTCTAGGCAGCTCATTATGCAGCTGACTTAGCCCTGACTCGTGGGCCGCTGGCTTTCTGTTCGTCTGAGCACATGTGCTAGGTTCCAAATCCTCTGTCCCGGGCCTACGATGGCCGTCGATCATTCCGCATGGCACCGTATCGCCCCACTGGCAGCCGAAGATCATGGCGAAGCCACCCCCAGCCCAATCTGAAAGACAATAGGTGGGTATACGAGATTACGCCGGGATCTGTCCATATCCAGTACGGCACACACCATTAGCCCCTGCCATGTCCCTGCCGCCTTGTTTGACAGAACGGGTTCCCCACCTCACACCCAGTTACAGGTACTGGTCCTGGTCCATAATTGCGACCCGTTGTGGCGTTACTTTTGAGATGTGAAGGTTCATGCAGACCCAAACGCCACCGGGGCGTGGAAACGCACCTGCGCCCCTAGCCTCGAGATGTTCCCTGGCAACAACGGTGAGATTGGCTTCACCGGTTCGAAGTGACTAGCCGATGTTGGCTCGCGGGCGCAGACCAGCTCGTCGTCTCGACCTACCCGGTGAATTCACAGCCACGGCGTACCGTGCGCGTAAGACGCGATATGAATTGTGCTAGTCGGCAAGTCGAATTGACGAGACCTCAGCAATTCTTTTACCGAGTACACCTACCCTGGAATGGGATTGCTTTCGCAGAAGCCAGGGAACGCGCGTTTCCCATCTCTCCGTGCTACCCTGTTTGTTGCCAACAAGTAAAAGTATTCGGTCCTTGCGCATCGATTCTAGTTGCTTGGATCTGATCCAGCACTTTGCCTCCATCACTGGCTTCGTCGACGCTTCAAATTTAGTGACAGAAGTCCGCGACAGGCTTGCAAATGGAACTGATCGTTCCATACCAGGCTGGCGTGTTAGAGACTCATGGTGAGCATGCAAGGCCAACAAGGAGGATAAGGCGAGCTTGCGACAAGTGCAACGCCTCGAGCGCCAGGTGTCACGGTGGATGGTGCGCTCGCCTTTTTCGACGTAGTTTTCTGCGCTAACGTGTCTTGAACAACTAGTCCCTGCCGGCGTTGTAAAGGTCTGTAAATCACTCGTGCGCGAGAGTTTGTCGAATGGGCCTCATTCGCAATATTAGCCTTTATCAAAGTATGCCCTCTCGGATTCCTGACTAGCGACTAACCCGTCCGCTGGACCAGAGTACGGCTACAGCTGTCATTACGATCGCGAACTCAAGAAGAGAGGCCCACAGCCTAGGTCAAGGTTCGTCTCGTCTTGCTGCCATGCAAGGTTTTTGCCGATCAAGTGTGACTCAGTAGCAGCCGGCGAGTCGAAGGCCAAAAGTCGAGACAGTCGAGCCGAGCAGCGCCGGAAGCGATAGTCAAAGAAGCTGCTTTACCGAGCTCGCAGATTGCCCGGTCTAGCTACAGCTCCTCTGCCAGCCACGAACAGGAGGACGACGGGGGTACTCAACGACACCCATGCGACACAGACATTTCCACTTCACGACACGCTGCGGTCATGTTGACTCCCACCCTAGAACGGCCAGCGTCGCCTCGCCCGATCGATTGCCTCTCGATCTCCCCTCAAGCCTGTTCATCATCCGTCGCAACGGACAGTGGGTGTGGTCAATCCCAAGTCGTGATGTCTGAGGAGAGCGGGTACTGGACAGCCGGCTACCAAACTGGGCTGCGTGAGTTAGGTGTCGATCGCCCATACTCTGCCTCAATTCCATCCAGCACAAGCCGGGACAAGATGGCTGAGTCTGCCTCCCCTGCCATCCCGGACTCAGGCAGCTTGCGCCCTGAAGAACAGCCAGAGCCGACAGACACGGCCTGCTACAAGTTTCTCTGGCCAGTCCTGCCATACACACGCAAAATCATTTCCTCTTCTGTGGCGTCAGAGCTGCTCGACGTTTTCCTGACAGAACCAGGGAGCTCTCTTTTCGGTGGCGCATCGCCGTATATACTAACGACAGTCTTCCGGAAGAAGTCTGTGTTGCATCCAACATCACCAAGGCAAACTTCGCCGGCGCTTCTGGCCGCGATTCTGTGGTGTGTGGCACAGACTGCGGATGTGATGGTACTGCATGTCCCGGGATCTAGGGCTAGGGTGGTGGACGGCTTGTACAAACTCACTACGTCGCTAGTCTCTCAGCGGGATCCGGACAGATGGAGGCGGACACATGGTATGTGCCTGAAACGCCCCTTCAAGAAGCCTTGACCCTTACGTGGACAGGTGGACTGCGCGTAGAGGGCGACTTTACCAGTCCCAACGATACCGCCCTAAAAGCTTATCCCGATACAACACCAGCTAATGAACCAGCCGGGGACATCGATGACGTTCTTACATACATCCTTCTTTCCATCGCAATCTCGGGCAGCGACTTCAAGTCTGACTGCTCCAAATGGTGGTCCAAGGCTGTCAGGCTGGCCATCACACTAAGGCTCAACCGCGAAGACGACCAATGCTCCGCGACTGTCGTGCCTTGCGCTGACCCAGTCTGCTCTTGTCACCGACGCCCGATAGATGAATCGATATTGGGCGTTGAGCGGCAGGAGGAACGGCGGCGGGTGTTCTGGCTTCTGTACAGTCTTGATCGACATCTAAGCTTGTCGTTTAACACAGTTCTCTCAATTCCCGACTCCTACTGCGAGGTGTATGGTACGTGGTTGGACACAGCTGTTGTGATGATCGCCATGTTGACACAGGATATTAGAACCCCTGCCAGATCTGGTGTGGGAGAATCTCGACACGATCGCGCAAACCGAGATGCCTGCACGTACGCTTGGCCCCCCGGTACTTGCTACTGGCTCTAGCTTCTTCGGTTTTTTTTTGCCTTTAATGGCGATCCTTGGCGATATCATCGAAGTCCATCACCGGCGGAGACACCCTAGACTTGGGACACAAGACGACTCACTCTCTGTTGAGGCTATTCAGAATCTCTTGGACAGCTATGAGCTGAGTCTGAATACTGTTACGCACTCTCCAGGTGCCATAACTGGTCGGGCTCCAAGTCGAACGCATCAACGCTCCATCCCTGGGAGTCCTGTTCATTCCGAGGATGACTGTGCACCACGCGACAACGCCAGCGATCAATCGCGTGCGCGGCTCGTCGTAGCATACAGTACCCACATCTTGCACGTATTGCATGTCCTTCTCTACGGCAAGTGGGATGCCATAGCGATGCTCGAGGATGACGACGACTGGATCACGTCGGAGCGATTCCCGCAATGCACTTCGCACGCCATCGCCGCTTCACAGTCCCTGTCCACGATCTTGGCCATCGACCCGGAACTTGCTTTTATGTCGTATCTATTCGGCATATACCTGCTCCAGGGGAGCTTCATCTTTTTGCTATTTGCGGATCGCTTGCCGCAGCTCGGTCCCAACGAGTCGGTCCAGCAAGCCTGCGAGAATATCATTAGGGCGCACGAGGTATGCGTGGTGACATTGAGCACCGAGTTTCAGGTATGATGCGTCACCGAGTAAGGCTACGCCCCCGCGAGTTGACAAAATTGTCTAGAGGAACTTCCGCAAAATTGTGCGGTCGATATTATACCACGTTCAGAGGCCAGGCCCATTGGACAGGGAAGCGCAGAAGGCGACGAGACGGGCACTGTTATTGTATCGGTGGACGAGGGGAGCGAGAGGGCTGGCACTGTGATATTCCGATACCAAAATTTTGTTCCAATCGGACAGTGCGCTGCTGTTTTATAAGTTACACAAAGGAAAGATTTGCTTTGTGGTGCAGAGTCCCTGTAATTGAAGCTCGTGCTTCAATAGTTATATGCAACCAGTGTTTGAGCTTTGACCTTAACGAAGTCAAAGCACAACGCATGCAGACGCTCGACCTTAGCACGCGGATTATAGCATTGGCTTCCGCGGACAAATATTCTGAGTGCAGATGTTGTGCAACCGGCCCTCTGTGCGACACCTGCTTTACTGTCTTCATTGACCCCAGAAGAATCCTTACAGCACGTCGGTCACCACTAACTTCTGCAAACACCTGGAGGCGAAGCACGGAATTCGGGTTGTGGAAGATTTAAGCCCGCTTCAATCGTCCATCTTTGAAGGATTTGAGCAGCTCTATGAGCAAGCGCGGGACTTGGGCTGCACCACCGAGATTGAGTCTGTCACACTTAGGTAGGAAAGCCGTGGGCAAAGAAATGCTTGATTCTTCTATCTAGCGAGTGACTGTGGTCGGCAATTTATACCTGTACTGGTTGATGCTGCTGGCCGTAGGCATCTGAGACATGGCAGGCAGAAGCAGAGTTGCGTGAAGTTATTCCTACCATGAAAAAGCAGTGGTGCCGTGAACTGTCTACGTGATCGACTGTTTGTGATGCCTTCACTACGACAGAGTCGAAGATCTTTATGCCCTACTTTGAAACCGTTTGGCCGCTGCAGCTGGGGATCTTGACGCCATCCTTGAGCTTGCGGTTGACATCAAGCAGGCCCCACTTGTCCTCCCACTCCTTGCCCTTCTCGTTGAAGCGAATCTTCCACGGCTCGTCGAAGGCTTCGAACCAAAGGTAGCTTGTGCCATTAGTCAATAGCAGAGCATGGACGCAACATCTCCATAAATGTGTATTACATCATGAATAAGCTAACCATCCATGCCATGTATTCGTGAGCCGTTCTGCTTGTGACAGAGACAAGTAGGCGGAGTTGGCCAGCCTAGTTTGTACTTGGCGGAATTTCGCCGCTGGCGCTCTCCTCTCAAACAGAATGTCCAACTCGAGATAGGAGAGTTCCTTTGTCTCAGGCAATCGAATGTAGCACCACGCCAGGCAGAGGAGGGATGTCCCCGCAAACAAAAAGCACGACTTTCCCCCTAAATCCCAAGCAGTAGGGTTCAACATCTTAGGAGTCAAGACGTTATTGCCAATCATGACAATATTGTATGCCACCCGGGCTAGCGCTACCGTCTTGACCCGCAGGCGAGTCGACGGAACTTCAGCTACGAGGACATAGCAGACGGGCCCGATAGTTAGGTCGTAAGTAAATGTCACGAGGATAATCACAGCGCCCAAAGCCCAGTCCGCGCCGGAGTGACCACTCAACGACACTGACACAATCCCACCAATAACTAGAATAACAACCGCTGACGCTAGTCCGGACAGGTAGAGTTTTCGGCGACCTACCGTGGAGAGGAGAGCCCAGGAAACCATGCCTCCAAGTATTGCCATGCCGTACATTCCTGTCGAGAGGTTAAAGGAGTTGGACGGCGCGAGGCCGGCTTGTTCGAAAAAGTACGGCGCATAACCCGTCAATATTGCACCGGAAAGGGCTTGGCAAGTCCACACCATGCATGATATCTCAGTTCGGCGCCGATTTGCGCCCTTGAACAAGTCCGCATAGGTTGCTCCACCATAGTTCAAGTGCTTTTCAATTTTGTTGGTGTGGTCCATGAGCGCTATGGTGTCACTAATGTCCAGCGTAGCCCGGTTGGAAAGGCGACAAAGAGATCGGCGGGCGTCTGTGGGCCTCTCGTGACGAATAAGCCACCCTTTCATTGCACTTGGTTAGCACAGGCTACAAGGAATCGATACGACAGCAGTCATGTGACAGGGGTTCCTTGGAAGCGCCCACAACTGTTTACTCACAAGGACTGTCCGGGGCAAAAGAGACGCCAATAAGCAGTGGAACTGCCCAGGCCCATTGCAAGGCTAACGGGAGGCGATAGGACCATTCTGAGGTCTCATGTACAAGTACACGGAGTGTGACCGTCCCCAGGAGCTGCCCGATGACCCAGCACATGTTTACATTGCTCAGAACGTAAGGGCGCAAAACGGACGGCACAACTTCTGCTGCGTATGTGGCCGCTAGTGTTTGGATAACACCCCATGATATTCCTGTAGTAGTATGTTAGCGTCGTGGAGATGGTGACAGGAAGTGGATTTTGGAAGCTAGGGCAGATTCATACCGCAAAACGCTTGCGAGACCAGTAGGATGGTGATGTTACTTGCGAAGAAGGCGGGGACAACCGCTACGCACAACCAAAGGAGGCTCGCGATCATCATCTTCCGGTATCCGATGACATAAGTGATGTACCCATGAGCCAGCAGGCCAACAATTTCGCAGGCCAAGGCTGAGTTCTGAAGCCCCATCTGCCACTCCGGCGAGATTTCGTAGAGCCCCCCGTCGGCAGATGCGACAAGAGGCTGAGTGCGTTGGCCATACTTGCGCTTAAAGGCTGGAAGTGCGAAGAAGCCGACGATGAGCGACTTGTCATAACCCTCCATAACAACGGTAAGAAACAACAATAATGACCAACCAATAGCCTTAGGGTATTGCTGGCAGCAACTGAATAATTTCGTTTCTTTGTCAGTGGCCAGGCCGCGCCAAACTGGCCGTGTCGTGCCATCTGAGGTCAGGGACGGGTACGGCAGCCAGAAGACGTCCACAGCACGAGCGGAGACAGAAACGGACCCATTAATCCCATCCCTGGAGGTTTCAAAGCCCATACCGGGCAGGGAAACGTCGTGCCATTCGTCGGAGCTGGCCTTGGGGCGACATTTTGGGGGCTCAAGCAAGGATTCAGGGTAGGATCCACCAGACCCAAGCAACGGTTGGACATTCAAAGAGGGGCGATCTCCTGTCTGCGGACCACGTTCTGACCACTGTTCTCCAAACGAAACATGGCGGCTAAGTTGATCGTGTTAGTATAAGGGGAAGTCTGTCTGAACTTTTGCGGTTGCGGAGATAGCATACCTGCTGGCGCCCTGAGAGGACATAACGTTTTTTTAGGTTGGGGCTGTTGGCCGAACGCATTTGCCAGCTGATCGAGAACGAGAACGGGGCTTACGTGTCCCCGCCGACAGCGAGGCGGCACTGACCATTTAAGCAATTACGCTACCCATAGAGTGGGTTTCGTGGCCAGAGACTCAACTTTCTCATCTTCCCTCGCATCTTGCGCCACATAAAGACAGACCATTAGCACTCTACTTTGTTGCCGAGGAATGCTAGTTGGGGCCGCGAGTCAGCTTCGGCGTGATCAAATTCAGCTCAGACAGTTCAGCTCAAGAAGATGGCGTTGGCAGCAACAGAATCCGCGCCATTGCCCAGGAAATCAACCAGGACTGGACATTTCCATGGCGAATTACGCTCCACCGAATGCGGGGATGCCACTAAAATCCCGCCACGGCGACATTCAAGCCCAATGAAAGCGGCGACCACGACTTCTACTCCACCCAGCCACCAAGCCCATGCGGCGTTGCAGTTTCAGCATCCTTGAGAACCATCGGCAAGGGACATCTGTCTTCCCATCCTCGGGAATTTCTCCTTCATCAATGTTTCCAGTTATGAACAGCAGCTTGTCGCATACCTTAATATGTCCGCAACGTCCTTAACCGAACCCACAAAGGGGGCCTCAACATCCGGGATGAACGGAAAAATTAACAGAGCTTGCAACGCCTGTCGACTTCGCAAAGTGAAGTGCACTGGCACAAAGCCATGCTCCCAATGCGCGCATCTGTACCTCGTCTGCACGTTTAGTCCTACGATGTCGAAGCGCAAACGCGGTTCCCGTGGCCGGCTGGTGGCGAGACTGCGAGACGGAAAGTACTGCACTTCTGATGCCATGCCGACGTCAGCGAGATCACCTCTTGACCGTACGCGGATATCTATTCTGTCCGGCCCTGAGCAAGATTCTGTCACATTGTCGAGCAACTGGAGCTCTAGCTATTCTGCCGAGTTCTTCGTAAAGTTGCTCCCTGACTTTGAGCAGCTTGTTTATCCCCTCAATCCCATCTTGACTTCTACCGAGATTAGAGATTCTATTGCAAACATGCATGGCAGCCTCGAGGATACAGCTCTGGTACACGCCTTCGGTGCGACAACAATCAGCCTAACCAAGCCATCGTGGATCCTGGACGGACAAGACCTTGCGTCACTAATGGTGTCCCTAGTGCAGTTCAGTATACGGGCGCACCGCCAAGTAGAGACGGACAAAAACAGTCATGGTTCCAGCCTGCTGTCGAAACTTCCTGTGTCCGTTAAGCGCATCATGACGTGCATATGGATTCAAATACCGATGATATCAATTCGACGTTTCGACCGCAGTTTTGCAGCTCTCCGCGAAGCTATCTCCATGATTGAGATGCTCGACATTCATCAGTACGGGGACAGCGACACACAGCTCGACTCGAGAGAGGTGGCAAGAAGGCAGAGAATGTACTGGGAGGCCTTCATCCACGAGCGATCTTTATTCATCATTTCTGGATACCCTTGTATCATGCAACCTTTAAGAACTGGTCTACCATTCGCCGACCAGACCGTTCCTTCCTTCATAACTGTTGGATTCGATCGCCTCATCTTGCTTTTCGAGACCATGGACGAGTCTTTTGTCGAATACTGGAGTGCGCAATTCCGTCAAAGAAAGGCATGTTCGATAACAGCGCAGTGGGTCGACAGCAAGCAAACCGAGCTCGACCAACATGAAGTCGATACTACTGAGGCAGAAAGAAAGCTTGAAGCTGGTGGGCATGGCTCGCTAAACGAACTTCAGCACACCGACCTGTTCATTACCCGCCTTTGGCTTCGCACGCTCATCTGGCAGCTTGGTCTGTCAAACGGTCTCCTCCACTCTACCCCACCCAATGACGTTCATGAAGGTCTTTCATTGAACTTTCCAGCGAATTATGTCTCTGCTCAGCTGCGAGTACTCGTCTGCCGTCTTCATAACTTGTCTAGCATCATTTTTCACGGAAGCGGCATCCTACAGAAGCTGTTCGAGATCACCAGTACCGCAGCTGACGTGCTCAGCCTTCCATGCAGCGACAAGCAACAAACCGAAGCTTCCGAATACCTGGAGGACCTGCTCTTCCTAGTCAGACTGTTATTTACATTTGACAGGACGCAAAGGCATCAAAGGGATTATCTGCAGGAAAAACTGGACGCCCTGCAGCGGGTGTTTCCGATGGTCGACTTTGGAGATTTGATGAGAAGGAACTGAGGAATACCTACTTGGTCAGAGCCACGTGGCGTCGGCATCATCGGACCACAGCATCCGACTCTGGGACGTGGCAACAGGCAAAGTCTTACAGGGTTGTTCTGCCGCCGCTTTTGGCGTTGGCTTCCCTTGCCATTGTTTGCTTTTTTTGAGCGGAGAAGGGGAAGGGTAGAGGCCCGAGCAAGCCCTGCTTTCTCGCCTATTTCATGGTCTCGTCACTTAGCCGCTGAGCCCTCCCGCGGCGACCATACATTCTGTCACAACCCTGCCTCCATCGCAAACTTTCTTGCTACGGCGTACGGTCGGAGTGCCATCTTCGTTCCTCACGGATCCTGCAGCAAACCGCGACCGGCTCGCGCTCGCCTCGTGCGACTACAGCTTCACATGTCACCAGCAGGAGGCTATCACAAGCTCTTGATTAGGAAGGGTGGGGGTGAGTAAGCGGAGTGCGAGAGCCAGCAGGTAAATATATTTCTCGCTTACCGTGGAAGTGCTCCCTAGCGGCGGAGGGCCTCCGCCGCGGAGGTCAAGTGCCGTAGATGCCTCAGAATTAGCGGAGTACATGTAGAACATTATCTGGACGTCTATAACTCAACTTGGTGACGAATATCTCGTACCTTTAAGACTCGAGGCGTTCATGAGGACGAAGTAGAGAACACTAAGGAGAGCAGCGACCATATTACAAGTGAGTTGTATGCCCGCCTGCATCTCCACGGTAGGATCTCTGGTTCCCACATGGAAGGTCGAGATAAGGAGTAAGTCACGGATAATATTGAAGGTTCCGCTGTCGCTACCTCTGACAAGAGATGCAACAGTAGCTCGTGCAGCAAGTCATCCTTCGCTCGTTCTTGCTTCGGTTGGTGCAGGAGCTGCTATTGCTAGTGGTCCATACTGCTGCTAAGAACGCGACCCCCCTCCGTTCATTCATCCATGTGTGTCCAGCATCTCTGCCACCGTCCAGGCATCATTCCTTACCGGTAGAACTCTCCCGTCTTGACGCCAGGGCTATGGTCGACGTCGAGCGAGTTGATGGGACCCGTGGCCGAGGCTTTCTCCAACAATGGTGACCGGACCTGCCGCCGGCTCGGTGAGGTGCTTCTTCGACTCTTAGTCACTTGGGCACCTCTCCCCTGGTGATAGACGGCAGTCGGGCCTGAGGCATGCCTACGTCCCCAAGGTACTTGGAGAGTCCAGGGTCTTCACGCTGAACACGCTGCATCTCCTTTCTCGACGCCACTAACACGTCGTTCATCCGAGCCCGTATCTTGTTAAGCTCTTTATTACAGTCTGCATCCCTGAGGAACTTATGCGCGCCGTGCTCACAAGTGCACTGGACGAAATCGAGGGTCTTGTCGAGCTTTTCATATATATCAGGTAGCTGGACGTCGCCGCCGAGGCCACGAATTTCCGAGCGTCCCGACGCAGACATGGCCGGGAGCCGCCGCGTGCTGATGTATCGCAGGGATGGCAGTCCATCGGACGTTCTGTTGTCGTCGCCGTCGGGGTTCTTCTCGTCATCAGCCATCTCCATCTCGGCGATCTGCCTGACTTGGGCCACCATAGCTGCCATGCGCGCTTTCCGTATCAAGTTGCGATTCGACGAAACGAACCGGACAAGCTCGTCGAAGAACGCTTGAACGTAGCTATCGTAGTACACGATGATTATGCTTCTCGTCCTGTACGTCGTGGGCGGGCTCTCGGCGGAGGCCATGGACGAAGAACGTCGAATTTTCCCTGCCTGAGCCCGGGCCTGCGATTGCGCAGCCAAAGCAGCTTCCCGAGCCTGCTTATGCAGCGCCAGGCGGTGTCCGGTCTCGCGACTAACAGGGAATGGGAGAGCCGCGGGAAGGGGGATGTCCACTGTCTGCCTTTGTTCGGGTTGGGGTGACAATACGGCTGCATCGTGGCTCCCCATCGCCATGGCGGCTTCATCCTTTTGCGTGAGCGACTCCGACGAGCCCTTGTTCCGAAGCGACCTCGCAACTGAGGGATTAGGGTCCTGGGGGCTGATAGCAGCCAGCACGGTCTGGCGGCGGTCGATCTGGCCGCTCAATTCGTCGAGCCGGCGTTGCCAGTCGGGGATATTGTTGGTGAGATTCTTGAGTGCCTCCATGGCCAAGTCGTGCCAGTCGTCGTGGCTGGTGCTAGGGTCGCAACACCCAACACTCCGGGGCCAGGAGTGAGCTGGGAGGTGACGATGCTCAGCAAAAGTCAATGGCGACACGGGCTCGGGAGGAAGGCACCCTGGAACTGCCACGTGCGCTGCCAGACAGACTGTCCGCACTCGAGACGCACTTGGGTCGACTAGTGCTGAACAACACAGGACAAGTTGCCAGCATTGGGGAGATCTGACAGACCAGTACACCGCAACCACTCACACTGCCGCGGGTGACGGTTGCTATGCTGGGTTCGGGCTGCCAGTCGCGGTGGGCGCGGATGCGGGTGAGCGATCCGGCACCCCCATGTCGGCGATCCACCAGGGCAGGTGGATTCATCTCCCACCCGCCAGCTGCCTTGTCGACCCTCGGGGTTCGGCTGCCATTACCGCGGAATGCCGTATCGCTTTGAGGCAACAAGTCCACGTGCCGCGTCACCGCCTCGTGTGTGGGGCACAAGGCCTGCTGAACTAGACAATCTGGAGTACTGACTGCTGCGGATTCCGCCTGCGGAAAGTTGAGGCAGTGTCGTCAATCACTAGTTAGAAGTGTTGTTTTCGGTTGGAATTCTCGCTCCAATTCAACTAACGCTGGTGCCGCAGTCTTATGCTCCAGTAACCGAGCAATGGAAATGGCCGACGAGCGGGGGCAGGGGGAAACCGTCGGAAGGAATCAGAGGCTGCCGCGCTGCTTGCCTTCAGGGAGAAAAGCCCCTGCGACCGGTCACCGTGGTCCAAAGACAAGCTTTCGGATTGCCCATAGCGCCTTGTTCCGAAGGACAGCCATGAGCCAACTGTTGTCGAGACTGGCTTCGACGACGAATATGAGCTTCCCAAGGTCTGCTTCACGGCTGTTAAGGCCACGATAGGCTTGAGCAGCGAAAGCGCGGTGCGGTGGCCTGTGGATCTGGCCGTCACCAACAGGGCGCTAACAGGTCCTGGGGTTACAGGAGTTGCAGCGCAGAGTGGGGGCGTTTTAGCTTTTTTTTTTTTTTTTTTGTTTGGCTCCTGCCAACACAAGTCAACATCGACTGAAAACCGAACAAGAGCGATGGTAAGCCATGACTCAGGGGGGATTGAAGACGGAGGGGATTAGGTGCGTCGAATCATTACTACTTGCCAAGCTCGGCATCGCCACAAGCCATCCTACACCAGGCGCGTACCGACGACTATTCATGTCCGGCAGGTTGCACTGGTGCTCCCGGCGGACCCTGATCCCCAGGCCCTTGGATGCCGCGGAGCCCTTGTGGGCCCGCGGGACCCGGAGGACCTTGCGATCCAACACCACGATCTCCTTGAGGACCTTGGGGACCAGAAGAATTGCAGTAGATATCTATCGGCCCTTGGGTCAAGGACCCTGGGCTCAAGGGCCTCGGCCACTTCGAGCCCATCCAATGCAGATGTCGGTGGACTCGAGCTTCCGCTTCATAACTGGGGCACAAGCCTGAAGACGTGGCGTAGTGGAGGGATTTGCCTGGGCAGTTTCATGCGCGTTTGACGGCTAGCAACCGCCTCTCGGGACTGGCCTAGAACTGGACAAGCAGCCATGTCAGCGCTGAGACGCGTCCGACATCACCGACATGGTAGCACCTAAATCGGCTAGGGGCTAGTCATTTCGGTGAGATCACCAGCCAGGATCCGTGATGGCGAGCTTAGTGCGTGGGGCACATTACTAGGTCCGGTACAAGCCGGCTGGGGCGCCGGGTGGGCTGGGCTGTGCGCGACCCAGGTACGACTGGATGGACGGACCGAACTCGGGCCAAATCCAGCCGACGGGAATGATCTGCGAACCAAGCCCAGCCGGGCCCATCGACAACATGGTTCCAGCGGCCGTTTTGGGCACAGGGGGCACTTGAGTAGCACCTGCGAGGCACCCCTAGGCTCGACCAAACCCCTGACCCACCAACCTTGCAGCCTCGTGGTGTTGCGATATCTCCACTGGGACGTGCAGTATTTACCAACGGGCATACGTGTCTTGGAAGCGGACAAACCCGTCGCGGTGGTCCCTGCCCTTCCCCCCAGGCGAGCCACGTTCCAGCGAAGGCTTGGCACACACCGACGGGAACTCTCCGAACGATAGTAGTGCGCTAACATTGTGACGGTAGCCTGCTCCCATTTCCGTTCAGCGCTCGACGGCCTTGACGATGCGCCACTAACGGTTGGCTGCTATCATGCCTCGCTCATGCCAGCATCGTACCGTACCGAGTCAGACAATCTCGTCCTCTGCCGCCATATCTCTGCCAGTCTCAAGCGAGTACTGAAGCCTGGCAGTAGTCCTTCCATGGCTTCAACATTCCTCGAAACTTAGCAGTTTCATCATAAGAAGCAATTAGACTGGGCCTTTCTATCCTGGCTATGCACCTCGGCTATGAATACCACTATCTTCTTGAGGGCAACGGATCCCCCTCTCCTGTGCCTGTCAACTCTTTAGGTGGTGCCCAGCCGTCTGTGTACCCACCCGCAAAGTCCACGATCCAAGCGTCCTGAATTTTGTTGATCAAAATGTTTTCCGGTTTCGCGTTACCCCAAATAATACCCGCGCCGTGGAGTTGGTGGAGCGTATCTTGAATCTGAGCTGTCCACTTCTCCCGTAGAGAACTAGGCGTGTCTGGCTTGGAAGCAGCGCAAGCCAGCGTGCCATATAGGCCCTCCTGAAGGTTACATGTAGTGAACCAGCGTCCCCCGGAGGGGGTGTATGTAGTTTGGGGCTTAGTACCTGGTCGCAAACTTAAAGGTCGCAGGCCCACTAGTCGCCTCACTGCGACCCTGCGGAGACAACGGCTGGACGCGATGGTACAAAAACTGCCGCGTCATCCTGGGCCCCACACAACGCCAGCACGAACATACAGACCAAACCAAATCTGCAGGATTTCTAGCCTTGCCCCACGGGCGTAAATGTTGGGTGGCAGTTTCATCAGCATCGGGCAGTGACAGGCTGCGCCCAAGCATGGCTTCGGCGATCCCCGATTACTAAATTGGTATACGCCATTTGGATGGCATCCAAACAAACCCCGAAACCGAGCCGAATAGGTGACAATTTGGTGACAGGCAGTATTAGAGAGGTGATGCAGAACTGTTATTTGCTAGTAGTGGGCCCAGATCATGCCTACGTGGGCGCACGCTCTAGGGCAGGTTGTCTCCGTATAAATGGTACAATAACTGAAGCAAAACCGCCATACTTGGGCTTCGCCAGATTATGACAGAGGCAGCAAGTCTATCACCATAGCCGGCTCAAACGTGGGATCGTATACAGCTTTGTTTCAGCTAGTATGCCTTATCAACAATTGGCGAGGCAATATCAGGTCCCCAAACGAAAGCGTACATTCCTCCCCCTTACCCGCGATACATCCTCAACCAGATAGCTACTAACTTGAGCCGTCATGGTAGGAACGAGAGATGTTTCCAGCTTGACACCGTCCCAGCTTGAGCGAAAACGCGCCCGCGACCGTGACGCACAGAGAGCGATCCGAGCACGGACGAAGGAGCACATAATGCGGCTTGAGCGAGAGGTAGATGCTCTCAAGAATGGTCAAACAAGGGGCAGTTTAGTTCGAGAGCTGCTCAACATCAATAAAGCGCTTGAGGAAGAGCTCACACGTCTTAAGGAGTCTGTTTCTCTCTCCATCTTGACACGTACCGCGCCACAGTGGGAGCTCCCGGTTCGGGACATCACGGATAAAGCCAGCGGCCAGCCGTACAATGCAGCATCAATAGTGGAGCTGTCCGATTACAGCTGCAATTTGAGACGCCGGACTGAAGCTGCGGCGAATTCAACTGTCCAACACTTGGCACACGAACCAAGGCTCGTACCAGATGACAGCCTGAGATCTGATATCCACAAAGGGATCTGCGAGAGGTGGACTATCTCAGCCACAAGCCCAGCCGATTCCAATCACAGCTCCATCCCGACCCGTACTCACGGATATCACTTTCTCATGAGCGGGCCGGGTGTCACGGTTCCATGCAGTGGCGGGGTGTACGGTCTGGGTTCGGAACAAGCCGGGGATGAGGGATAGCACTTCGGGCAACAGCAAGTAACTGGTGAGAGGCGGCAGCCGACGGCAAATCGACTGGCGCAAGTCGTGACGATTTAGTAGACATCTACGGGCTGATTTCAGTGGTGTGAAAGGCGGAGCTATGCAAGCGCATGCCAGAGCAGTTAGTCACAGCCACACTCAGTAAAAACGAAACCTAACCAGGCTCGTCCCGTCGGTTCGCAGTTTCGGGCGACCGAGAAGTTTCGCCGTCGGCCGAGTTTGGGTCAGGAGTTTCCGAGGGGACAGTCGCGAGGCCATTCATATTGGTGCCATCAACTTCGTCCACGTCTGTGCAAATACGGGTGGATACGCATGCAGTGAACACGGACCCTATCCACAACGCTAGTCCACAGCACACGCCGCTGTACTGTTGAAGAAACCTGGCTTCACCATTGGTGTGTACAGTCCAAGAATACCTCCTTGCTGCGCTGCTCCTTCGCCCGCCACTGTCCACCATTCCTGGCTCCCAAGGGAGCTGGCGTCTGCCTCGATGCTTCTTCCCCGACACCTACTTGACCTCTCCTTGTCGTTGCTGCTGTGAATGTTCTCTTTGTCGACAGCTCGCCTTGGCGATAGATGCAGTATACAGGACCGCAACTGAGCACCGCTGCTCCTCGCAGGACCATAAGCGTCGCCGCTACTGCACATGGCGGACATGCCATATTCGCTCCCTTCAATTTCCAAACTTTTGGCCTTGGCTGATACAGGGTCACCTTCGTACGAGTCATTACTTGCCTCACCATTGGAATCACTTTGTGCCGAAGGTACACTTCGACAGCGAAACGATAGTTCAAGACGGATTCCTTTGCTAACAGCTATTCTTCGCAGCCGCTGCGTCAGTAGCGCAAGCAACCTGGCCGGGCAGTCCCACTCATCGCCTCTCTACCAGACGCGATTCTAGAACGTCTTCTCCTCCCACGGTAAAGCCCCTAATGTCGGGGACGGGAGGCGATGCCTCTCTCGAGAACTACAACGCGCCCTCGCACAAGCCCGAGCGATATGACAATTCCCCATGCGGTCAAGCTTGTGAGACGACCAGAGCTGTTAATGACGTTCGACGAAAGCAACTATCAAGCAAAGTCACGCCACAATCGTTGCCAGTTCGGACCTCTCGACAGGCATGTCGCACAAGCTGTTCCGGTGCACAAACGCAGTTGCGTAAATCCTTACGCTCACAGCGGCGCACCGCAATACCGATTCAACCATTCGCCTCCAGTCTTCTGCATTGCCATCCACACGATCACTCGTTCACTTCACCGCCGGCCTCGGTGCAGGCACCGTCGCTGGGTGCGCATGAGTGGCTACAATTTGCACCGCCGTGTGACGCTCCGCCACCGCTGGAACGTGGCAGCTACATCTGCCAAACATGCAAAAAGGGTTTCAGCCGGCCAAGCGCCCTTCGCATCCACACTTATTCCCACACGGGTGAAAAGCCATTCGCATGTCCGAATGCCGACTGTGGTAGGTCCTTCAGCGTCCGGAGCAACATGAGACGCCACAGCAAGGACTGCCGCCCCAACGTTCGTCGCTTCGGAGCAGAAATACTATGGCCCACGAATGCCTCATAACTCCGCAACGCACCGCATATCGACTTGCGGACCTCATGCCAACATTGGCAACTGCCACACCAATGATCGCTGGCACGACGAGTGCCGACGGTGTCCTACGTTCTGGAAAATGCAAAAAGCAAAGTACCGCAGGACAGACGGACCCACCGGCCGACCGCCCAGCCACCAAGCGCATGGTTGAGTATTTAAGATTCCGAGAGCTTGACCGGTCGTTCGATAATTGTGGGCGCGGTGCGAGCCTGGGAGTCCATAACCCGCGCAAGGGGTCGAGGGAAGGGTCGCCTGTCCGTGCCTCGAAAAGGAGTGCCGAGAAACACTACGTCCCTGCACTTAGATCCCGGCACCCCCTGTTGTCGGCATCACAAAAACCCTCGCGGAGGACCTTCAATGCAGTCGCTATTTATTCACTACTAACTTGAGCGACGATGCGTTCAATACCAAATTCAGATAGTGCAAGGTGAAGTACCATGGGGTTCCTTAATCCCGTGGTTGGGCAGAAGATGTAAGGGGCACGGGGTTTATTCAACCAGAAGCGTGCTAGAAACCAACAAATTGATTGCATTGCAGAGAAGGGAAGCAGGACGCTCTCGAGGCGCTGGCTACCTGGCGACCTGTAGTTGATACTCTGGGGCAGTTTGTGAGACCGTCATTTGGTGGCGTTACCAGCATCGGTGTCAGCCGAATGCGCACCAACGGCTCGGCCCGTTACAGAAGAGCTGCACTTCCTGTGCCCCAACTGGGCGACATCAGGGCCGCTGGGCGGAATCCACACCAACAATTCTACCGCCAACAGAGAGCTCCTGTGTAACAGAACCCAGGCACCATTCCCCAAGCTCACCAATAAGCCTCGAGAACCGCCAAGTATGATAAGGATGAGTTTCGTCTATTGACCCGCGGTCAATGTGCAGTTATCTGCCGCTAAATGCCGTCTGCCCAGTTGGTGTGGGGGAGGTAGCACTCGTTGTTTTAACGGCGCCCTCAAGACGTCCGCGAGACTTGCTGTATTTGGTTGACCTGCAGCAAATGCGATTGTGAAATACTTCCTGCTGAGATCCGGCTCAATTGGCGAGGGCGTCCGCGAAAAAATTCCAACTGGTGCTAGTCGTTCATGGGTTAAGGAGACATGAGACGAGATTCGTGAAACGTTTGCCACGAGCTCACGAGCCAGCCTTGAAACTCGCTGCCGATGCCAGGTATTGGAGGACTGCAGCATGCACTTAGATCGATGCCACTGAGCGCCGTCCTCCCGAACGCTTGCCTGCCGAGGACTCCTGCCCCTCGCGTCTTCTCTCGCGCCTGCGTTCTTCTGTTGCCTTCTTTTGGGGTTGTTCCACCCCTTGGTCAATACACTTGGGCAATTGCCTACACACCATTCTTTTCTACAGTGATGCCGTTTATGCTGGTACCCACCCCGTACGTCTGACAAATTGCTTAAGGTTAATTATGCCTTGCGCTGCGGAGAAGACCATACGTCCATGGAAATGTGTACCGGGCTCCGGGCACCTTTCAGCCACGTCTTCACGGATTGGCGATGCGCATCATAGCCCTAGTCAAGGCCTCTACAACAGTGCTACCGGAGTCAGTCAGGAGCTGTTGAACGGCAGGATTTATTGCGACTAGAGGAGCCTGGTACCCCGGCCACGTCGCGAAGTTGAGTGGCAAATGTTTACGTGCGGAAAGTAGCATCTCTGCCTCTCGAAAGGCATCGACGTTAATGACGCTCCGCAACGTGTTCATTTCCGACTCCCCCCCGGTTCCTGGAGCGGCCACTACTGCCTCTGCCGCCACCTCTCGTCTGATTGCCAGTATCAGCTTCCGTTCCATTTCGTGACGGTACGCCGGCTTTGGGCCCATTGTCGCCCGTCCCCTGGCCACCCTGGCGACCGCCGCCCAGCTGGCCGCCGCTCCTCTGACCACCTCCATTGTTCCCGCCGTTGCCGCCCACTGTGAAGCGGACGCAGTCGTCCTGGGCTCCACGCCGAGCAACAGGCATCAGAACGGGCTGGTGGTTGGCGGCTGACGACATGCTGCAGGCGCGGTGGTTGCCGGCGGGCAGGCCACCGACCACGTCAGCTGCCAAAAGGCCCTGCCCATTGCCGTCGTCGTTGATTCCCTTGAAAAAGGCGAACTGCGTAGGGTCCAGAGGCCTCTGCGGATTGAGGGTCCTCCCGGTGTCCTGGACCGTGACGTGGGTGTGTCCAATAACCCGACCTTGCCCGTCCAGGTCCTGGGGAGCAGAATAGTACGTCGACGTGGCATTGGTGAAGGTGCCGCCTTTGAAGTTGAGCATATGGACCTGGCTAAGCAATCCGACCGATTTTCTACATTCGAAACGGTCGACTAGGGGTGTGAGTCTTGCGAAATTTTCGCCGTCCGAGCGCTTAGTCGGTCAAAACGCGTGTACAATCAGAACGCGCTTCTATTGGGGTGCGATTGGGGTGCGGTCGCGTTGCGGCTAGAGAAGCAGGACAGTGGAAAAAGGAAAGAAGACGTCGGAGGACCCTGTCGGAGCCGGGGACCCCCCGGGACGGGGGCGGCCCTATAGGCCCTACGAGCGAATCGGGCTGCGGGCCGGGCCGGTCGGGGCGAGGGGGACGACGCCTGGCAGGCCTATTGTATGGTGGCGTAGCACTGAATTATAGCAGTGGCAATTACTATATACGAATACCAAGCGAGGACGGTTCGTCGTCAATCCGTCGCCTATCCCTATCCTGGGCCTATCCTATCCCGTCTAAGTAGCCGACTATATACGATATATACTGTATTATGTGGCGTTGCGCTATAGACGCGTCGGTTAGGGGGCTCTATGGTCGTCTAAGAAGGGCTCGCGAGGCTATATATAAGAATAAGCTAATGCTCCTATCCGTCTATATGAATACGCGGTCCTATAGAAAAGTAGCTAGCTTTATTTTATTCGCATTGACTAGTCACCCACCATCTATACACTATCCGTCCATTCATTCATTTATCCTTATCTATCTATATTACGATTAACACCCCTGCCCTTGTCTATTGTGTGAGCTATATCTATCCCGCCGCCTCGATGAAGCTGAGCGCGATAACCGATATAGAGCCGGAACAGCCCTTGTCCTCGGGTAAGGAGCCGTTCCGGGTCGCCGACGCGATTGGCATCTACCCGCCGCTCTAGCTACTACTATGCCGGGAGTGCAAGCTGGCTATTAAGCTGGGCGCGAAGGCCGTGGAATCCTATTTCCGTAGGCGATATAAGATGAAGGGGGTCGAGCTCCGGAAGACGCTGGCGTTCGCGGCGTCTATTACGGCCACGGCTACGCCCCCTTCCTCCCCGGGATAGTCAACGCCGCCGTTGTTAGGGTTAGGGTTAGGGTTAGGGTTAGGGTTAGGGTTAGGGTTAGGGTTAGGGTTAGGGTTAGGGTTAGGGTTAGGGTTAGGGTTAGGGTTAGGGTTAGGGTTAGGGTTAGGGTTAGGGTTAGGGTTAGGTTAGGGGTTAGGG